>JABCKO010007925.1:0-213882 GCA_018855915.1 Tephrocybe sp. NHM501043
CTCTCTCTTTGTGGAATACGTGTAACACCTCCTGATACCAACCTTTGTACGATAACATCTACCTACCGTCACTTTCTCTTCTTGCAGCTTTGTGGAATACGTGTAACACCTCCTGAACCTTTGTGCCATAACCATACATACATACTTATACCGAGTCGCGGCTGGATTCCAGAATCATACAGTAATATAATTCAAATTTCTTGAATGGTCATAAGAAACTATCGTCAAGTCAATGGTAAGAACATGGTCAGGGTCACGACATTTCGCTGCCAGCTACACTGTCCGCGTCTCTGGCAACGGTGGAGGAGGCGCTATTGCTGTGCACGATGCTGCCAGCGCTCTCGGGGAGGGCAAGCTCGGGAAAAAGCTCGAGAAGGACAAGGTCAAGGAGGAAGAGGACGAGATGGACATTGCACGGGGCGCTGCTGAGGGGGTCGAGGGCGGCGTCGAGTGTCTGCGAGGGGTCTGGGCCGAGGATGAGGGGGAGAAGACGCGTCGCTGGAGAGCCATTAGGCGACAGGGTGTGTGAATGAGTGGGAAACGTACCTAGGGCACCGGTTGGGCGCCAGCCGACGAGACGGGCGCGGAGCTCGGCTTGTTCTTCGAGAGTGGGCTCTATTGGGGGAGGGCCGGGGTATCCGTTGGGGAAGAGGGTGCGTTTGGCGGTGCGTGTTACCATGAGGATGAATGCAGGGGAGAGCTGTACCTCGAGGAGATGTGGGAGGAGGCTAGGGAGGGGTCAGGAGGGGTAGGGGGTGAGTAGATTGGGGCGCACCGGTCGAGGAAGGAGGAGGAAAAGTCGGCGACGAGGCGGGCAGTGGTGAGGAGGGTGGAGGAGGCAGTGCGGTCGTGGAGGGAGAATATCTCTGCGAGCATGGTGAGTGGTGGGGCGGCGTAGTTTTGATGAGAGGGTGGGTGGCGTTGGTTGACGCGTTTGATGGTGCTGAGGGTGTGCTTGTAGGCGTGGATGAGGGCGAGGCATGCGCCGGAGATGGCTTGGATGGCGGAGAGGACGAGGACGATGAGGGTGTGGAAGGAGAAGGCGGAGGGCGGGGGGGAGGGCGAGCGGTGTTGAGGCTGTGGCGGGTTAGTGAGGAAAGGGTGGAAGAGGGGACGACGTGCCTCTGCGTGGAGCTGGAGGAGATCGAGGATGGTGCGATGGACAAAGGAGGGCTGGGTGAGCTTTGGGATGAGGTCGGTGAGGAGGACCTTGAGGAGGATCTCGCGGACCAGGAAGCGCTCAGGGTCGGGGGCGTAGTCGGCGTGGGGGAGACAGACGCGGAGGACGTGGTCGATGAGCTGGCGGAAGTACTCGGCGTCGAGGCGGCCGTCGGCAGAGACGGCCATGTGGGGCTGGAGCTGGTGGAAGAGCTGGGGCAGCGAGGCGGCGCCGCCTGCCGCGTAGGAGGTGTGGAGCTTGCGGCGGGCGCTGCGGAAGTCGCGGAAGTGCTGGGCGACGAGGGCGGGGGCGTGGACGAGGAGCAGCGGGGCGAGGGCGACGGCGTGGATGCGGGCGTCGAGGGCGCGGACGACGTGGGCAAGGACACGCGTGGTCTCGGGCAGCAGCTGCTTGTCGTAGCGCGACAGCTTGGACCACCACGGCACGACGTGTGCACGCAGCCCCAGCGCCAGCACGTCGTACAGCTCGGCCGTCAGCTCGTCCGAGCCAGCCAGCGCAGGCAGCGGCCCATCGGGCCCTAGCGCAGGGAAGAGCAGCCGGTGCGCGAGCGGGCGTGTGCGAGCCGACGCGATCGACATGGCGGGCGGAACACAACCCACCGACACCGAGTCCCGATCCGATCCGCTGCTTGTCTCCAGCCAGCCATGGGGCGCACCATCCTCGCCGTCATCGTCGTCTGTGCCGTCCTCGCCGCCCTTCTCCTCGCCGTCCTCGCCGTCCGCCTCGTCCGCCCGCGCCCCCCGCCCGCGCCCCTGCCCCCCATCCAGCCCCTCGCCCACCACCGCGTCTCCAAATACGAGACACCCGACACCAGCATCCCTCACTCCGACTCCTTCCTTCTCCTCCCTCCTCCCTCACCCGCACCACGCCCCCTTTCCAACGCCTCCATCTCCTCCATGTCCAGGCATACAAGCCGCACAAGCCTCCGTGGCGTCCCACACGCTCCGCACAACAACGTCCAGATCATCCTCCCCGCCCCCCTCTCCCCCGCCGTCCCCCGCCGCGACACCGACTCCGACCGCACCAGCCTCGTCGACAAATGGCTCCCTGTCGGCCGCGATGACTTTCCATCCAGTGCGATTTCTTTCCTGTCCCTCCTATTCTACCACTCACCACTCGACAGCGAGCCCACGCTCCTCCCGCCACGTCCCCTCGTCCACATCCATGTCCACCTCCCCCTCCTCCTACTCCTACCAGATACCCTCAAACTCATAGATCTTATCATTCGTTCTACCTAGACTAGTACACGGCCAGCATAAACCTCTGTTCCCCTTGTACCATACGACAGCGTGAAAAAAACGCTTAGACAGGTCACATCAGAAACAAGGGCAATCCACCCCGGACATTTTCTTTGCTTATTTAGGAAATACACGAAGTTATCATCACACGCGTGCATACGTAATGTGGCGCTTAGTTTTGTCTCCCTACAGCTCCATGTGCTTTTTCTATTTGCCAAATGCTGCAGCAGTATCACAACGAAGCAAGGACGGCCGAGGCCGCTGTATCGACGGTCTTTGAGGGGTCCGCCTCAACAGTGATACTCTGAACCTTGTCTCCCTCAGTCACAATCACATACCGCTATATATCGACACAATAAGCCCAGAATCCAGCGAAAAAGGTTCGATATACCCACAAGGGACCGTGGCCCACCGAGGAACGGGGAAGCGTCGAATTCGAGGCCGAGTGACTTGGTGAAAGCAGCATTGTCGTCCGCAATGAAAGAAACGGCTGTCCACACATGCAACCCCCGTGAGATTCAGGATAAGATACGTCACGCAGGGTTAATACGCACCTGAGCCCTTGGGTGCGAGGTTCTCCTTCCATGCCCTTATGAACAATCACAGTTAGAATAAACCACGATGCAGAAAGGCCTTGGCACACTTGGTGACAAAAACGTCGTTAACAGCGACAATGTAGATCTTGTTCACGCCCTTGGCCTGGAAATTGAGGTAGTTCTTGATGTAGCCCGGAACCTGGGCGTGGCAGGCGCCAGTGAACGCGCCGGGGACGCCGACCTATGGTAGATGAGCACGGTTGTTATGGATTGTGCAATCGTCAATCGCACGATGATGTTCTTGCCAGTCAGGACGAGGGGCGTGTCGGCATTGGGTGTGTTCTCCTTGACGCTCTGCGCAGGGATGGTCTCACCGACTTGGATACGAGCAGACATTGCGATTAAGGATTCAAAGGAGATCGAGGTATGTGATGGGTGGAAAGTCGGGGTGAGGCGGTTTATAAAGAATTCCACCGCACTCGATCACCCTACCTCCGTTAGGAGTGAACTCTCCTCCTCTTGGTGAATTTCCTCTGCACAGTGTCCTCCGTGGGTACTAGATAGCGGTTGTGAAACCCTTACTTACGCTAGCCACGACTCATCCATCTCCGAGGTCGCCGTCGAACGCACGGCATGGGCTACCCGCTCCCCGGCAGGTGCAGCTCGTGGGTGCCTGTCCATCCTGGATGCGGACTTAGAGCCTTGACCAAGCATATCAGAGAACGTTTATTTAACGTGACTCGGACAGGTGATTGCATGACAAACGTACTCAGGTACTTCGAGTCCTCCAGGTACCGTTTCCAAAAGTTCGAGCACCACTCATAGGGCGCAGAAAGTTCTCTGCCAGGTACTGCCAGCGCTGGTTGCCAAATATCAATGAAAGCTCATGCGACGGCCAGAGGCGTAGCCTAGTGGCGCAGCACAGAATGTGGAGCCTTTCTAGTAGATGGAGAATGAAGCGAGTGTCGTGGTCGATTTGACATTCCAGCACGACCCATGAACAATACCTCAAATCGACGAGTGCGAGTAGTTGCTTCGTATCCCCACAATGACGAAACGATTTGGATCATTTGCACAAACGTTGAGCTACGTGGGAACAAGTGTACTTCCCCCCATAGTACTGGGTATCCCGGATCACCGAAAAAGAGGGAAACGATGATGAGAAACCCTTGTTGCCTCGAGCCAAACTGTGCGTTAGCAAGCCCAGTTTTCGGTGTTACCTGGCGGGACATTCCTCGTGTGCCTACTCCTTTAACATTTCCTCTTTGAAGGGCTGTATGAGTATAATGCATTGTGCAGCCCAAATAATTCTTGTACACTTTTTTCATATTTACTGAGCTAGAACTATTTCGGGTTCATGGAGGCTTTGAATTGAAGGACGTGACATACACAACGACCATCACTGAGAAATGACACGCCTTGTCTGCTGCTGGGCTTCCTTTTTGGCCAGAAATTTCACTCCAGGCACAGGCCTTGACTACTATCAAGCTGAGAGCCTTGTCGTGCACTATAGCTCTCACAAATGAGCTCACAAGAGAGGACATGTATAGCTGACTCAACATCACACCTGATGTCGAGGTGTTGCGGGCAGTGAGTAGGCGGGCACTTTCTGAAGTTGATGAATGGGCGAATGTTGCATAATCGAGCTGCTGATGGATGTAACTTGCAAGGGGTCCCAGATGCACTTCTCACGCAGTTGATGGAACGCGAGCTGATCACGAGGGCGTGTCGCTTATTGACTGGCAATTTTTCATCAATTTCTTCCCAATGCCACCTGAGGGCTACTCTCCTACATATATTACAGTGGAATTTGGAGTACTTCCAAGAAAAAAATATACGAGATATGTGAACAGGACCCCGGCTTAAATAGCCACACTCTCTCGAGTACTCCATGATTTCTTTGTGAGCGCATATGCATGTGATACTCGTGTGCTAAATGGCAATCCGGTGACCATCTCTGACAAGGGAACCTCATAAATACAGAAGGGATATGTCAGATGCTTTTTAGCCACTTACAAGTTACCACAACACGTTCAGCTCGACGTTTCTTGACAAAGGGGAAGAATGATCTCAGTCGCAAACATAGTTTCGCCAGTGTGGAAGCAACTTCTGCTCGACTACTCGCACTCGTCGATTGAGCTCTATGGCACCGCCGTTCTGCAGCTCTTATTCTTTTGGGGAGTTTCTGCAGTTTACGTCTCCCTCCCATACGTGTTCCCCGCATTCTCAGCCCGCCACAAGCTGCAGAAAGAGGAGAAGCAGCCCACGACCGCGGAGCTTTGGGACTGCTTCACAGTCGTGTCACGGAATCAGACGGTTTCCACCCTGCTGCACATAGGCATAGTTCAACTCAATGGGCTCCTGGGAAAGCCACCATCCTATCGTTTTGATCCCGCCCTTCCCAGCGCCCTAGAAATCATTAGGGATCTCGCAGTCGGCACCATCTTACGCGAAATACTGTTCTACTACACCCACCGTCTATTTCACCATCCCAAGCTTTATCCTTCGATTCACAAGCCTCATCACCGCTTCACAGCACCCGTGGCACTCGCTGCCCAGTATGCAAGCGCCACAGAGCACATATTCGCCAACATTCTCCCTATCTCCATTCCCCTCATGATCATGCGCAGCCATATCGTCACGTTCTGGATTTTTCTGGCCTTGCAGTTGGTGGAAACTACGACTGTCCATTCTGGCTACGATTTCTTTGCTGGTTCGGCACGCAAACACGATTCACACCACGAGCGCTTCATGGTAAATTTCGGAACTGTCGGGCTGTTGGATTGGGTGCATGGTACCGATGGAGGAGAAGACTCCAAGTCAAAGAAATTGCAGTGAAATTCAGGGGGAGTGAAACAAATTCAGTAACAACCACAACCTTCGCTATATGTTCAGATTATTTGCTGAGAGAAGTAACGAATGGGATTCTTATATGAGATAGAGCCCGAAATACAGAGGCGAAAAGAGTAAGTGAACAGCGGGAATTCCAAGTAAGGTATGGGCGAATGCCAACAAATTTGGCGTAAAGATGTGCAGGTGAAGATGACCTGAGGAAAAAAGGCGGCGCTCACAACTCTATGCATGTAATCAGATAAAATACAAGAATAAGGGTTCCACTAAGCAGATGGAACTAATCACACAATCTCTCCAGATATCCCTACCTGCCTATTTCGATGTATCGTACATACACGGCTCCCGTGTTCATTCAGCGAGCCACTTCTCGCACTTCTTGGCATATTTGTCGAGAAGTTGGGACAGGTCCCGAATCACAAATGTAAGCACCACGCTGGCGAAAAAGTCTGATGCGCGTTTTAGCTTTTGCTCGGTGGACGTGCGGATGTCGGCGGGAAATGCAGCGTAGGCTGGAACCACAGGGTTTGACAAGACTGCCCTTGTGTGTTCGTCGAGGAGTTGGGCATGTAGGAAGAGCTTCTCAAGGCCTCGAACATAAGCCGCCGGGGAGTCCAAACTGTTAGATGGAATAAGATCAATTATAGACGCAATATGAGGATGCGAGGCTCGTACTTCTTCCCATTTGTGATCTTATCAAACCCACGAGTGAGCTTCCCACTCCAGGTAGTAGTTTTCTTGAGAACAAAACCCTCCCCTACACCCAATTTCTTTCCAAAGTTTGCGACAACGCCATCACAAATCGATGAAAACTCTTCCAGCTTGGAGAGCCAAGCATCAGCCTCCTTCCTTCCGATGCTCCCGATGCCTAGAGCAAGTCCGCTGCAAACGTTGCCAGCACCAAAGTGCTCAGCACTGCTTGCTTGAAGATCCTCTAATGCAGAACACAAGACAGCCACGGCTCGGACCTTCTCGAGGACGTTAGAAAGTTTTGCACCCCCCTGGGACCAAACTTCGTGCGGTACGTGTAGTCGTCGAGTCACATATCCACCTGTTGATGAAATCATCGTGTTTCTAAGAAGGTTCATCAAGTGATAGGGTTTGAGAAGAGGGTCGTCTGGTGGTGCCGGAGGCAACGGAGATGTAGGTGTAGTTGGGAGATTGGCTGATAGCACAGATTGCGGTGGAACAAGCGATAGTCCTGCCACAGGTGCAGGAGGAAGGTCAGTCTGAACTAAGAGTGGCGTCGACTGCGAGTTGGGGTTCAGTTTCGACGGAATGGATGTCTTCCGCATACTAGAGCCATTGGCAGGGGTCACCGCCGGCAAAGGGGGGCGTGGTTGATCTAGAGGGGATATACGACCACCAATTATGGATGGGCGGCGGCCTGGCTGGGATGAAGAACGCGCTCTCCCTGTCGGTACCCCAAGAGGAGTAGCACCAAGTGAGGAAGGCGTGGATTTCGGTGCGGATCCCGCAGATATGATTGAATCCGCTGGAGACGATGACCGGGGTGTTGGAGGTGCTGAGCTCTTGGTAGACCTCCGCTGAAATATGGTTCCCTGAATCGTGGACTGATTGACATGGGGCTGGGCCGCAAATTCCGAACGAGTTGTCAGCTGAGAGGATCCGCGCGGGCGTGGGGCAACTATGTTGGACAATCGGGGAGATCGGGGTGGTTGAGGAGGAATGGGTAAACGAGGAGTTTCCGGGGACGTTGAAGGAGATGGTAGAGGAGGAAGAGGGTGAGAATCTCGCTTCGGGTTGCGAGGGGTATCAAGAACAAGGTGTTTGGAGTCTGCGCCATCCATTTCATCCATACTTGGGTGAGAATCCAATCGTGGGTCATCAAGTTCCTCCTTCAGTGCTTCCAATCCAGATCCTGTACTGCTCTGGCCGAACGATTCCCCTCGCTGGCGTGTCTGGACATCTAAATTCCTCTGCTGGGGTAAAGGATCGACTGGTCCAGGTGCTGGAGGTAGTGCATTAGACGGTGGTGGTGGTGCAGGTGGAAGAGCTGAAGCTGAACGCGAACGCCTCGACAAGGTTGGTTGACGATGGGCAGTAGGGGTGATTGATTCTATTGGAGGCTCATACGGGACGGCATAAGGATGATGCGACGTGTAAGGGAGGCCTGAGAGTGTTGCTCCAGAATGACTGGATTCGTCAAGAGTGAACATGGCAGAATTCAACGCGTCCGTGCTATCGAAATCACGATCATGGCCTGGATTTTCATTTACAATGTTGTGGATCTCAAGATCGATGGCCACATTTGTACCTTGGGGTATTTGAGGAGATGAGTCAGTGGAAGGGGAGGCGGAAACGGTGGGCGAAATTGAGGTTGTAGACTGGCTGAGGGCCGAAAACATGGTTGACGACGAATATGGCACTGTGGGTATACTGTAGATAATACTAAGGATGTTCATGCGATCCGCGTAAGTATCGTGCTTAAGAAAGAGTTAGTTTGAAAATGAGTCTACAAAGTAGCCAACGCACGATGTTCTGAAGCCTTCGAATCTCCTCCTCTTGCGCAGCAACACTTCTCCTTCGACGCCTTCGGTGACTTGACTCCGTGCTATCTTCACCTCTCCTAACGCGTTCCATCACCTCACTCAAGAGAGCAACGCTCCGACCATATGCTTGGACTGCGGCCTCTGGATTATCGTTCATAGAATCAAGTTGAACGGCTTCTCGAGCGAGCTCTAATGCTCGGGTGAGTGCACGTCGCGACGAAGGCCCTTTGGTCTCTCCACGAGACTCCCGAGGCGCCTGCAGATGTGTCAACATGCCCTGGTTTTCCTCTGACATCCTGGATGAAGATGATGGAAGTATTGACTGAGGAGGAGGGTCAGAAAGGTCCTCAACTGACGCATCGGTAGCGAGAACTGTAGAGGAGGCCTGGGGGAATGATACAACGGCAGCTAGACCAGGCGAAGGAGAGGGCCTGATAAGGGAATTAGTACGTATGCCTCGCCCGTTGATAATGGTTGGAATTTCTTCCGCTGAGTCCAATGAAGGATCGTATTGCGGGGAATTCGCACCAACAGGGACATTGGGAATGGGTAGATTCGGAGGGGGCCCAGCGGGTCGATGTGCTGCAGAAGAACGGCGTCGTTGGGAGAAGGTAGATGATCCCGAACCAAAGGCGGATGGAGGAGACGAAGAGGAGAGGGCGCCATTGAGTGTCCTCTCCTGCCATTCTCGCGACTGCTGATGGGGCATAGGTGTTCTCGCCTCCCATTCCAACTCCATTTACGGCGTCCTGCTCTTGTTCTTGAACGAAGGGCGATTGCAGCACCCACTCCCACTACCAGGTACGATGGAGCAGCGATCCCGGGGGAACTTGATAGCGTGGTGGACCGTCGCCTTGGCTGCAAAGAACCGACTGTCGACTTAGCTGAGTCAAAAAACAAAGGATCAACTCAGAACTGATGTGACTCTCCACCCCTCTGAACACGCATCAACGAGTGCCCAACAGAATATCGAGGCTCCTTTACAAGGGCAAAGTGACGTGAGCTAAGTCGAGGAGTTGAGCAACGAGACCATCGGAACAATAGTCGCTCCCAGCAATAACAATTTGATCCCCCACGCCACAACATAATCTGTTCAACTAATTTGGATCGCACAATAAAATTCAATCAAACGAGTATTAGGTATCAAAATAAGGGTGTCCGTAAGCTTCGAAATGCCGACACAACGCAAAGCAGATCCAAAGGAATGGAAACGAGTAGAATAACTAGGGAAATAGGGTATACGGTTTCGAAACCACCTCTCAGTTCTGGAACTCTGACTGGGATCCTTGAGCAGCAAGGCGGCTCTCCAGGTTCCTATTGTGGGTATGAGAGTCAGCTAGCGACATCTCTAGCAGTAATCCAAAACGCACCTAAGAGACTCTTCCTTTGCCAACAATTCCTGTCGCTTCTCGTTGATCTCACGCTGTACCTTGAGTTCGATCTCGCGAAGCTAAATTGAAAATGATAATTATTGTTTTGTGCCAAGACAATACCAGTTGAAAAAAAAATTACCTTTTCTTCCTCTCGCCGAAGTTGCTCCTCCTTGAGACGCACACTTTGGTTAGCAAGTTCCTCGGGAAGAATGGAGGATTCGCTAAGCGGCTGTCAATAAATCGTCATACCCATCGAAAATGATAGCAATAAATACTTGGTATCGGGGTGAACGGTTCTCGACAACTTCTCAGTACGGTACGTCTCGTAAAGAACATCGTGAGTGAGAGACTTCAGATCGCCCAAGTGAGAACTGTTCGTTTCATGAGTATGGCTACATATTTTAATGAGTATCGAAAGCTTACTTGAGGAGAGCACTCCTGAGTCGGCTGAAATCCGAGTGTTTGGGGTTGTCGACTTCAGCAATGCCCCAGGGGTATATCCTAGCACGGACAGGCTGTCCATCAATCTCAATCTCTTCCTCAGAGCCGATGATCGCAAACGGCAAGAGGGCCTATTTCGAGAGGTTTAGACAATCTTAATGTAACTTTCGAACACGTACTCGGAGCTCGCTATTGTCCTGAATGGTCTCCTCGTCGTCTTCTTCAACGTCGTAAGGGAAGTTATAAACAGGAATGTCATAATGCTCGATGTCTTCCATGATCTAGTAGTGTGTGAACTTGGTAAGAACATGATCATAGTAAAAATACGGCCAGTACGTACACGCTTCTTGAAGCCCCTAAGTTCACTAGGGGTTAAAGAGTCTGCCTTACCAATGACAGGAATGACATTGACGCGGGGAGAAAGTCGACGCATAAGTTCAATGTCCATCTCCCTCAACCTGTAAATTGGTTAGGTTTTCAATTGTCTCTCAGTTGTGGCAAAACATACGAGTGGCCAGTTGGGGGGATGAAGTAGAGGAGAGCATGCACTCTGTTGTCCCTGAAGCGAGGGTTACGCTTGATACGGGACTCTTCGGCAAGAATATCGTCATATTGGCGTTCAAGGTACCCTACGATTTCTTGAAAGCTGAGATATCCCATTTTCAGCTCAAGAACTGAATAAATAACGGTTGGTTGAAGTCTTACGCAAATTCGTTGTCAATATTGTCCCCAAAGCCAGGAGTATCGACAATGGTAAGGGCAATACGAACACCATCCTCTTCAAGTTCTGCGGTGAAAAGAACAACCTCTTGAGATAAATCGAACGATGACAGGAAATATTGATACATACCAACGTTAGCAGGCTTGATTCTGATGCCTTCTTCAACGTGCGCAGTGTCGGGGTTGTCAGAGATCTTATGGGCTAGGACCTCTGACTCGCAAAGAGTGTTGACGAAGGTGGTACGACCAGTTCCAGAAGCACCTGTTGGCAATGCCAGAACGCGACGAAAGCGGTTGAACAGTGACGAAAGACCGAGAACAAAGGAGCACAACGTACCAACTACCATCACGGTAAACTGGACACCTTTCTTGACCTTGTTTCCCCTGCGTCTTCCGGCGAACGACATTTTCACAAAAATGGGTCGTTTGTTGAAGTTGCCAACGGGGCCAAATTCGATCTGGGTTTGTGGGACTCATCTTCAAACTCCGACATGTGGTGTGACCAAACACGTCGCGTCGAACTTCAAATTTGGCCTGGGCGCTCGAGCGCTTTCCTATGATCCTCCGATGGACATCCATTCTGCGTGTTACAACCTGCTGGAGGAGCTCCCATGCAACACGAGAATTCTCGGTTTCATGGCCTGCCCAATCGTCTAAGACAAAAATTAAAAAGGCTTTTGTCGATTTGCCTTCAACTTACATTCGGCCAGACGGAACAGTTGCGGAACCTTTGGAGGGGTGGTGGTCTGGACGTGACTACTCTGTTTCATCTAAGTGTGCGTAGATCATATATGAGGTGGGATAGGTTCTGAACAACAACAGCTAGTCGATTGAGCGTCGAAGCCGAATTTCCTCCGAAGAGACGAAGAGCCAGGAAGGTCGCAGAACCAGAGAAGAAAAAATCTTCAATAACCGAAGAAAATGACCAAATAAGTCGTATGCCCTTGCGTTCTCATCGTATAATTTGCTCTGAGGGCGATCCTAGCCAATTTATTGACAAAACGCGTCAGAAGACGGGCGGAAGCTTTAGCTTCTGAAGCCCCTTCTGTATGTACAACTGGGACTGCGCCAGATGCAAAATTGAAGAGAAGGAAGAAATCTGACTCTGACTCCGTAAACACTTCTGATGCCCCAACGGAAACAACTCACTCTGACATGGAAAAATCTTATGGTACGTTGTCACCTTACTTCAGAAGAACGTATATCTTCACAGTTGAAATGCAGGTGGAAACCAACCTCAGACCATGCTTGCGCAAGAGATCCTTGAAAACCTGCGAAAGTTTCCACATTGTCTCCTTCTCACCCGAGTTGGCCAATTCTATGAAGTAGGTGCAAGCATTATTGTGTATGATGGAGCTAACCACGCGAAGTCCTATTTCGAGCAGGCTATTGAAATATCTCGGCTTCTCAACATAAAGCTTACGACCAAGAAATGGGGAAGCGGTCGCGTCCCAATGTGTGGCTTTCCACTCATTCACCTGGATAAACACCTCAAAGTATTGGTGCAGCAAAACAGGCGATTTGTCGCCATGTGCGAAGAATTTCCAAAATACTCTGAGGGTGCCAAGACGTTCGACAGACGAGTTTCTCGCGTTGTTACTCCCGGAACGCTCATTGACGAGCCATTTTTGAATCCTTTCGAGAACAATTATCTTCTTTCCATCAGCTTTCTGGAAATTGGCGACGCTCAGGCAGTCATGAATCCGTTGGGCCTAGCTTGGATCGACGTCTCAACTGGAGAGTTCTTCTCCAAGAGTACCACCCTAGACAATCTTAGGGATGAACTCGCTCGAATTGCTCCCAGAGAGGTCGTTCTAGATGCTTGCCTCCAACAAACGAAGGACCACCCATTATACCAAGCCCTCGCTGAGGATGATAATTTCATTGCGTATGTGGCCACAAGTGGTTCGATGCACCTCCCCGTTGGTCTTCCTTCTGAAGCAAAAACGATCGATACCCCACTGGATATCCTGCAATCGTCTGACGCCCAAGTCCTCGACCGCAGCCCTGAAGAATCATCTGCCATCACTCTTCTGACCGCATATCTTCATGCCAACCTCCTTGAGCATATGCCTGTCCTCTCCTCCCCAAATCGTGAAGGCAGCGCAGAGCGCATGCAAATTGATTCTCACACCATCAAGGCACTCGAGATACGGGAAGGCTTTCAAGAGGGAGGCGCGAAAGGCAGTCTCCTCAGTGCAATTAAACGAACATTAACTACTGGCGGAAATCGTCTCCTCAGCAGATGGCTTTGTGAGTGCCTTCAACGAGTCTCGTTTTTTATTCATGAGCTGCTTTGAACTGATTCTGCGCTGAATAGGCTCGCCGAGCACTTCCATCTCTGAGATAAATGCTCGCCAATCATTGGTTGCCTTCTTCCACGCTAGACCTCATCTCCATGCAGACCTCGCCCAAGCTATTGCTAACACAGAAGACACAACCCGCATTGTGCAGAAGTTCATGCTGGGGCGTGGGGAGACCGCCGACTTACTTGGTATCAAACGGACGGCACGTGTGTGGGCGGATATCATGAGACGAGTTCAGCATGAGAAAGAAATGGAGGCCATTGAGCGTTCAGACTTTAGCGATCAAGACTGGACGAGCCTGGACACTTTGATATCCCGCATGGTTGGACTCGACTCGCTTTCCAAAAGAATTGGTGCCGCTTTGGATGATCAGAGTTCTGATGACATTCCTGACCGCAACTTTGGAACTATTGAGCATGAACAAGCCGACGAACCGCCTACAAGCAATGCCAGCGGATTAGAAACGACGTGGCGTTATGGGTCGTCGAAATGGGCGATCAAACCTAGGTATGTAGTATACATCTTGAGAACCAGATGAAATTATTCAACAATCCCTGCAAAGCTTTTCAAGTACACTATCAAACTTGCATGATTCTCTTCGAGAGCTTCTTCGCCAGAAAGCGGAAATGGAAACAAACCTGCAGCTGAGATATGGTTAGGGGGCAATCAACTACATGCTGATCACCCTCGGCTTACTCCATATCGTAGATGCTCCTTCCTTGACTCTCCGCGCTTCTCCAGCACAGGGTATGCATGTCCATCTTGCAAAGTCCAAACGCGATCAAAGTAAGTTGATTCTTGACCTGGAATTTGTCTCCATTGCGGAGAGTGCAAGTACTCGCTGCTTCTTCTTCCGAGTGCGTCCCATCAGAGGAAAGCAATATTGTGTTGGATTTGACGAAACGCATAGGGCTGGTCGTGCCTTGGGAGTCGCATTGTGGAAACCACCCAGGCTCTGATGATGGCCGAAAAGGAGGCCTTCGAGACTCTTCGAGATGAGGTGAAAAAATCTTTTCATAGAGTTTGTCTTGCTAACCCAACGAGAAGGTCAACAGCTATTCTCTCTCTCTCAGGTGTAATGCTCGGATACTAGACGAGTTGGACGTTGCAATGTCTTTTGCAACTGTGGCTTCTGAACTCAATTTCGTTAAACCTGAATTGACGGACGAGTAAGTAACGTTGAAGACGCTTACTCAACCCACTGACCACTTCTCGCAGACCTATTTACCAAGTGACTAATGGCAGACATCCCACTGTTGAACTCGGACTCCTTGCAGCTGGCCGTGTCTTCACACCCAACTCCCTGGCCTTGACGTCAGCAACGAAGTTACATGTCATTACTGGACCAAACATGGCAGGGAAATCAACCTTTCTTCGCCAAACAGCCTTGATTAGCATTTTAGCTCAGACGGGGTCATTCGTGCCCGCTGATTTCGCTGTTATGGGCATCGTGGATAAACTTTTTTCAAGGGTTGGCGCCAAAGATGATTTGTTTCACGATCGAAGTACATTCATGGTAGAGATGCTCGAAACCGCGGACATCCTTCGGCGCGCGACACCAAAGAGCCTGGTATGATATGACTTCAAACAAAAAGGTTAGGAAATGTTAACCGCTGAGATTAGGTCATCATGGATGAAGTGGGTCGTGGAACGACCGTTACGGATGGCCTCGCAATTGCGTATGCTACTCTCCACCATCTTATCAATATGAACCAGTGCCGAGCACTCTTCGCAACACATTTCCATGAACTAGCAGATATGCTTGGTTATCCCTGCCGACATCAAGAATCTTTTAAAAGCGTTGAGTTCTTCTGTACCAACGTTGATGAAACTGATGTGTGTTGTATCAAAATTCCGTCCTCAAGTTGTCGGACTGACACAACAGCTATAACAGGATAATCACTTTGCATATCAGTATCGTGTTCGCCCGGGAGTAAATCGCAACAGTCATGGCCTGAAAGTGGCTCAACTGGCTGGCATGCCATCTGCTGCTGTCGATGTAGCAAAAGAGACTCTGGCTCTACTGAAGGCGCGGGAGAAAGCTATCAAGAATCTGCTATAGTCTACATGACATTGAGATATACCGTATTGTATCATGTACTTTACACCATCTGTGAGCGGATATAATTCAAAGCAGAGCCGGCCTCAAGCCACTTGAGCTGGTCGCTTGACATGGTGTGCTTAGTGGCGATCTCAAACACGTCACCGTTAAGTTTGGCAACTCTGAGCTTGATGGATGCGCCAGGAACTCCACTAATTGTGTCCGCGAGCCCGACAGTTTCAATGACATCGCCAGAGCCAATGCGCCCGTAATCAGCCTTGTCCGCAAACCAAAGAGGGAGAACACCTTGTTTCTACAAGTGTTTCATCAGAACGGGTCAAGAAGGTCATTGTCGTAAGCAAAATAGTGCCTCACTTTGAGATTTGTCTCGTGAATGCGAGCGAATGACCGTGCAAGGATAAGCGCGCATCCTATGTGATGGATTGTATACTTGATCGCTGAAGAGATACATGACGTGCGTACCGTAGAAACGAGGTTGCAGAGCTGCGTGCTCTCGTGCGCTGCCTTCACCATAGTTGTCGTCGACAACTAGTGCCCAAGGTTGTTGACGCGCTTTGAAGCTTTTAGCGATTTCGGGAATTGTTCCAGATGTGTTTAGATCACGGTCGAAGGCCTTGTTCACATCACCGCCTTCGTCGTTGACAGCCTAGAAAAGAGTACATAAGGCACAGCTCCCGACGATTTCGCGCAAGTTTACCGTGATTACTAGGGGTAGGATTTCAGAAGGATTTCACAGAGGTGGGTGACTATTAACATACAGAGGTTCTCCGAGATATTGGTCAAGTGTCCTTTGTATTTGAGCCATGGCCCCTGCCAGAAACAAGTGAACGATCTATTGCGCAATTGATATATTTTTACTTACCGCTGCCGAAATGTGATCCGTTGTGCACTTTCCACGCACCCGCATCAGGACCTTCAAAGACGGAAGTTCCAGACCTCTTGATTTCGTCTCATTGAAGTGGCTGGTGAATGGCTCCAAGAGTTCTAGCCGCTGAGAATCCTTCTTGATCACAACCTGAACATCAGACTGTGGTTCGGGACTTGGTTGAGGGTAGTAGGATGTCTCGCCGGCAGTAAATCCATCAGACGGAAGATCTTGACCGGAAGGCGGGGAAAACTTGAAAGTCTCCCCAGAAGAAAGTGTCAAAGAATCAGTCATAGGATTGAATGACAGTTTTCCTGAGAACGCCATAGCCGTCACAATTGTGGGGGAAGCGAGGAAGTTCATGGTTAACCGATTTCCATCGTTCCTAGACTTAAAATTGCGGTTGAAACTGGTGAGGATGGCTAGTTCAACCACGTTAGATATATACGACGAGAATACAGTGACACCATACCATTTTCTTCATCTTGTTTGTCATCACGTTTCCACTATAGCCAAGCGGCAAACTTAAGCAATAGTCCGCAATTTTTCAATATAAATAATGGCACACCTGGCCAATGCAAGGTCCGCACGCATTCGCGAGAACAACTGCGCCAACAGCCTCTAGAGTTGATGTGACCTCGTCCCGTTCCATGGTTGCACGGATTTGCTCAGAACCAGGTGTACACAAAAAGGGAACCTATTCGTGTTCAGAACATGGTAGAAGCTTTGGTGCATCTTGATCACCTTGGTGGTTATTCCGGCAGCTTGGGCTTGTCTCGCCAGGTCCGCAACACGAGTCTAAAAGAAAAACAAGGGTCAGCATCATGTGGGCCCACCACCGTATCGGATGTGCAGCACCATGTCTTCGTATGAACTATTTGTACATGATCCTATAAGGCCGGCAGAAAATTCGTCCTTCCAGCCTTGATCCTTTACAAACGAGCCGAATTTCGAAATAGGTGTTGCCAGATCTGGAGTAAATGGGCCGTTGATAGTCGGTTCGATTTCAGAAAGATTCTACACCAGTTATAAACGAATGTTCTCGGGTAGAAGAAGACGCTTACGATATCGATAACTTCGTCGTACTCCGCCGCATCATCAGCGCTGAGGAAGCCACGAGACGCAGCTTCATCGGCAGCAGCAGCGACGGGTCCACGGCCGGTAGCTTTCAAATAAGCGTTCATCTTGGGAGTATAAGGGAAAGTAGATGTAGTCGCGCCAACTTCAGCACCCATATTGGCGATAGTTGCCAATCCTGAGCAACAATTATTTAGTTGGACATCGATAATACGATGGCCAGTACCAACCAGTGCAAGATTGGTTGAAGACACCCGGTCCAAAGTATTCTAGTATCCGACCTGTTCCGCCCTATGTTTCATTAACTTGGTTTTCATGAATAAAACAACCAAGCAGGCTCACCCTAACAGTTAGCTTCCCCGCTAGGTGAAGGATGAGATCCTTCGTTGTTGCCCAGCCGTTCAGAGTTCCGGTTAAATGGATACCTGGACACGAGATGAAACTCTCTGCTATGTAAAGAACAGGCAGTACATACCCACGACTTGCGGTGCTTTCAGTTCCCAGGGAGTACCGGTCATTGCATCCACAGCATCAGCACCTCCGACGCCAATGGCGAGCATGCCGAGGCCTCCAGCGTTCGGTGTATGAGAGTCTTGGGGAACGAATACAGGTCAGAACGCGTCGGTCAAATACGGATTGCGTATACCTGTGCCCAACCTGAGAAATGCGGCATGAGGTTGAAAATATATGGAAGGATGAAAAGAGGAGCTATACTGACATCAACATTCCAGGGGCAGCATAGTTTTCCAACACTATCTGATGAATGATCCCAGATCCAGGACGCCAAAATTCTATACCATACTTTCTGGCGGCACTTTCGAGGAAATCAAACACTTCTTGGTTTGAAATGATCGACCGCTTGGACGAATGAGATCAGACAGCACGCACATAGTTCGTGTCGCCATTCACCTTTAAGTCGGCATCCGCACCTTCCGAAGCTTGGATAAGGTGGTCACAGTGGATACTTGTCGGAACTGCACATTGAGGAAGACCAGCACTCATAAACTGGAGGCTAATTGGGCTGATTTTGGTAGATGCTCTTATTGCTGAGACAAGACTTACAGTGCCATTCTATCGTCCACACGTGAGCTAACTGTACAGCGAAGTAGCACATATGACATACTGAGCAGAAGCATCTTGCATCGCAACCCTTTCTGGGCGAAGTTGAAGATACGCTTCCCCCCTGATTTTACCACCTCCAGCCAGCGATTTCTCGGGGTCTACAAGATGGCTGTAGAGGATCTTTTCTGACAGTGTCAAGGGCCTATTCAATATTCTCTGAACCTGGTCAAGGTTCTGGATCAATTGTGCATAGGGAAGGGTAATGGAAGAGCAGTTTTTCTCGACCAGCGGAGCATGTGTTGCAAGGGCGCGTTGAAGAACGGCCAAACCTCTCTGAGGCCGGACCCGAGAGCCTCGAAACATCGCGACAGACAGTCAATATCACCCTTGAACCATTTGCTGAAAATCTTTTATATATTGACATATCGGCCGATCACAATTACATAATTGATCGACCATCATTATTCCATTACACCGTGAATGATCCCGTCAAACGGATGTCCCGACTACTTGCACCAACTGAGATCCCATGTGTGCCCGAAGGTACCTTCCAGCGCTGGCTCACGACCTCCCAAAACGAAAGGTCATACCGGCTCAGCTGAATTGACACTGATTTACTCTCGCCGGGGGAAAGATAAATGCTATCGAATCCTTTCAAGTTTTTAGGCGCAGATTGTATCGAGGCTGGGGGTGAGGAATATAGCTGAGGGATCTATTAGTGGACAATCTGTTAGTGTCTCATCCAAAACTGAAAGAAAAGGGAAAACCTCGTGGCCTGCAACTGTCCCGTTGTTCTTCACAGTGAATGTGACTGTGATGACCTTGGTATGCAACCTATAGAGAAGGAAGGGTTTAATTGAATAACCCATAATGGCAACCAATTATGCCATACCAGGGGTCAAGCGCAGACCCAGTAGGCGCACTTCCTCCGACAGTAGACCCAGAGATGCTCATGCCAGAGTATTGGAAGGTTGTATAAGAGAGGCCGAATCCAAATTCAAAGCGTGGCGTAATGTTGTTCTTGTCAAAGTGACGGTAATCGACAAAGAGTCCTTCGCTGTAGGGTATAGAGAGTATCGATGCACTGGAGCTGTAGATTACTTGGGCCGCATAATCAGATACGCTCTTTCCGATGGTGTATGGTAGGCGGCCACTAGTTGACAATGTTACCCGTTGAATGCCTGATAGTAGATTGTATCCCATCAGCCTGGGCTTACCTTGGGTTGTAAGCTCCGTATAGGATATCGACGACGGAATTTCCTGTATAGAGTGTGTTTAGCTGTTTTCAAGCCATTTCATTCGGTCATCAACAACTAACCAGCTTCCTGACCTGGTAGGCCGCTCCAGACCTTCAAGCCAGGACATTCAGACACTCTCAAAACAGAAGGTCATGGGTAGTAGACCTACCACGGCTGTGACTGAAAGAGGCGATAAGAGTTAATTGTCGATAATATTTACGCGATATTGGATCTCGAACCATTGACGTGATCGATCCATGATTCCATGACTATGGGGCCAACGCTGTTGACGACCACGATGGTGTTGCGATTGACACTAGCGACTTTAGACACGAGGGCATCCTGGGTGACGCTGTCTTTAGCCGGGGTCTCCACTGAGTTGTGCTTGATGGCAACTACTCACCCCTCCATGCCATGCATTTAGATTATTGCGATCTCCAGCAGCACCTGTTCCATGCTTTGTGAGCCATGAAGCGAACCTATTTTTGGAGGATTCTATAACCTTCGACAGTGAGATAACCCTCTCCTGAGTCCGCTGCAAAATGGTATGTGAGAAATCTTCCACAGAAAGCATATGAATGTATGTTCGGACCTGTAATGAATACGATAGCAACGTCTTTCCCTGACGCTGCGCTAGCTGCAGCATTGAGATCAGTGTCACTCAGAGACGATGTGAGTATGCTCCCGGTAGTGCTGGCTCTAGAAGTGATAGCATCGAGGGGCTAAAGCAGATAAATATACTTTAGTGGCGTCGGAGAACAGTGTGAAGATTCGGTTCATACCGTGGTCAGGTATGGGAAGTCAGCAGTACCGCTGCCCCATCCTAGCAACAGATTCAGAGATAGGCATAGCACACCCTTTTGGTTACTTACCCGTAGCAAGGACCCCATCGTCTCCGGCCCTGTCCGTGTAACTATGCAGAGAATGGCTTAGTTGAAGACAAGGCAGGCAGTTATTTTGGGTCGCACCCATTAGGTCCCTTGGAACTGGGTCCTGCTCCATTGCCTACAATTCCGATGGTTTTAGGGGACGTAAGAGGTAGAGCACTGTTTATGTTCTTCAGTAGAACTGTCGAGGCAGCTCCTATGGCGCGGATGATGCTGGGTTGAAAGGTGTGTAAAGTTTGGGGGAAGGGATAAAACTGTCTCACTCTTTGTGGTTACCCTGGACATTCACATGTGTATTGACCGCATCGTTGACGTTCCAGGCGTTGAAATTTACAGCCGGATAGCCTGAATCTTGCTTAAGGAGGTACCTTCGTGGATTATGTCAATAAGGCGCAACATTCAAAGGACCGAATCTCTGACCAAGCGGCAAGAATACGTAGCGCTATGTCCTGTTGAGATTTGTTAGGAGCTTAGAGATGAAATCGAGTGGCTGGCTCCAACGCACATCAATCCGAGACTGAGGGACAGATCCTGACTGAACGGCGTTTATTAACGTTTGGCCGAAATAGGTAGTGCCTTGTCACATAGTTAGGAACTCTCCTGCGCCCGCATATGTGGAACATAAGAATACATACCGGAGCCTAATGAAATGTCGCCTGAAAATGCATCAATTAAGCATAGACCGTCTGAAAGAGAACGCCACTGTTACCAGGCATAGTCATCTATTCAAGATCAATAATCAATCAGCAGACGTCCCTTTCTGCCAAACTCAAACGTAGGATACTTACATCGAGACCCTTGTTGACAGAAAGTGTCGAGTGCTGAGCAAGGCATAGCATCACTCAAAAGCTCATAAAAACATCTGATTGCCAGCTTACAGTTGCCCACCAATCTAGAGCCCGGTGCTGTGTTAATGCATGCGAGAAGCCAGCAGGCCCAGACGCACCTGACATAACATCTGCACAAAAAATGATTAGCTATTGACATGATCATTGAAGAGGCGACGTACATCCAGGGAACTCGAATTCGCCTTTGAGTATGCCATTTAGAGTCTTGTCATTCTCACACGCATAACTTCCATTGACTGCGAAAAGTACTATCGTCACTAGACAGACAAACAAAAGACTTGCAGCATACTTTGATCTTAGGTTGTAATCGTTAGCAACAAGCGTGTAAACAAAAAAGCAGATTGGTTGGACTGACTGTAGCTGCACATGACAGACGCGACGTTGGCTTGTACGCTACGCAAAAACTGAAGGGAAGTCAGAGGGAAAAGCTTGAAAATGAATGTCTACACGTACTGGGGCAGCATAAATTTCATGTTGCTACAATATAGTCAGATGAAGGCAGTCTACGCGGCAAACATCATGCAAAGCTTACGGTCCTGGCGAAATGAGTACTTATCAGTGGCCGACTCATACTTCGATCCGTCACAAATGTACACACCTATCGTCAACGTTGGAGGAGCTGCTATCTCGGAAATGCTCTTGTTCGTTGTTAATGTAGTGCTTTGCAGAGGCTGCATGATTGGTATTTAGTAGGAAGCACCTATCAAAATGTTGTGAAGTTCAAGTCGAGTCTCACCTTGAACACCTTGTGATTGTATTCCAGTGATCACCTCAAAGGCTGCCTCTCCAGATAGATAGGGATCTCCACCAAAACTAGACAGAGTGAGCAGGTAGATCTTTATTGGACAGACGGACTAGGACTCGCCTTTCCCAGTTTCTCCCAGCAGCCGGAGCGCGAACAATGTTCCTGCAATATGTTTAACGAAATGAAGATAAGCGATTCGTGGAGAACTTTTACATCATAGGGCCGAGCGCAACATGAATACCTTTCCCCCGGAATTCAGCGCCCATGGCAGCTCCATGTTGTGCCATGAGTGTCCGGTTGAAGGTACTTGCGACATTGATACCACTGAATGGAGGATTACTGAGCTTCCTAGGCCAATTGAACACAGTATCTCTCACGTTGAAAAGACAGACACCTTGTCCGCGAACCTCGCGCCAACCGGCCCATCTGTGTGCGAACGCGTCAGATGTAACAAGGTAGGACGGATATCGTTGTAGGTACCCTCTAGACAAAGCCCCGGAAAGTTGATCGAAGTGATGGGCAAAGTGTTACCGACGCAGTTTCCTGTGGATTCTTGTCAACTGATTGCACCCCAGGCGGACCGGTAAGAAGGAGAGACCTTTCTGCCATTGTACACCTGTTAACCGCTTGTGAATCACTGAAATCCTATGTAATTGTGTCCTCGTTACCTGTAGCCAGATTGACCTTTTCCGTCAGCGTCAATTTGGCGACCGCGACACGAGCCTAACACTAGTTCAGCATCGTCAGCTATATATGAGGGTGTCATGTTCCAACCTTTTCGTATGCAGCAGTCCACTCGGGCGATAAATTCGCTTGGACAAAGTCAGTGACACAGATATAACTGTTGTAGAGCATATTACTGACCTGGTGTAGTTGCCGTGGCGGCAGGACTCGATACTGTCGTAGTTGATGTAGAAGTCGAAGTCGTAGAAGTAGCACTTGACTTTGTGGTCGTTGATGTTGTTGTGGTTGTTGATGTTGCACTCGAGGTCGAAGACGTAGAAGCAGGAAGACACTGGGAATAGTCTGTCAAGGATTTGAATGAGAACAAATGAAAGATGGGTAAAGGGCTTCCTCTCACAATCATTCAAGAACGTGCAAACTGCACCGCTGACACAAGTCGTTTGCCCCGTCCTACAGGTTGTCCTTTCGGAAAAGCCCTTTATCCATCATTATGATAAATCCGCACCAGTTATTCCCCCCGCACTGAGCATACAGCCCTTGTTGAGCAGCAACAAGACCGACCAGTGCAGAAAAGGCTCCAAGTCGCAGGAAATGCATATCGATCGATCCTCTTAAGTCAGGAACGAGTGTGAAGTACCTCAACTTTTTTTTCTTTAAGAAGTCATCCTGGGTTATGGTCCGCGAATCAACCTCGGAGTGTAGCTCCTATAGGAGTAGAAGCGGAGAAAGCTCATGTGGGGATTGCGGGGAAACAACGGATTTTCGTGAACCAAGCAAATCCATGGTGCATGTGTAGAGATGTGTCCTGGCGTAGGTCATGTGTCCGTGTCCTGGTGAACTCAAGAGTCAAAAACCTCGCCAATTTCAACTACCTTCTCTTAATTGGGATAATTTTGCCTTATCCAGAAATAAATGTATCAGTGGGTCTGCAAAATATGGTTTAAGATAAACAACATAAGTTACCACAGGGATTGAATAACTTCGCCTTCCCAACCTCGTTCTCTTGCTTCCCAATAACCCCCAGCGTAAGTCCATTCATCCCCATCCTGGTAAAACCACCGGGCACGTCGATCTTTCCCCTGCTTGCGACGTTCCCGTTGCATCTCCTCAACTCTCACTTTCTGCTCTTCTGCAATATCCACATGGCCGTCTTCAAGGGCTCTGACATCTGGCCGAAAACGCGAGTCCGTCGGAGGTATCTTGCCCACAAGGTCGTCGGTCAATTCATTTAACGTGATTCCGAAGTAGGTAAATCCATAGAACTCGTGTGTATTCTTCGGGAACGGTGTTGAACGCCAGAGGATCCGAAAGTTCGAAGAATCGAGTGTTTGAGTCATCTGGTCATCCCATTTTCCTTCCAAATGCATTACAACCTCACCAGATGGCCCATAGACGATGCCTGAGACCACGTTGGATGGGCCCCAGTAACCATTCTGTTTGAATTCTAGGACGCAACGACTTCGGTCATGAGTATTCTCAATCGTCATTTTGCCCGTATGTTCAAGATACTTGGTGCCAACCATAAGATTCCTCATGAATGATGACGGCTTCCTCCTAGTTTTGTAAGGAAGAGGCAATGTACAAACTTGAAGAGGGTGAACTAACCACACATAATGATCTTGGCCAATCGTCAAGTGCGTATTGCCGAGAGGTATGATTTCCAAACTTTTGCCTACTCAAAAATTCGGAGGTATTCCGGAAGTGTACATTGAGAAGACGTACCCCAGAATTTGGTTCTACCAGAGGACGTGGCATTCAACTGCCAAAGCTTGCCTTGTGCGTGATACGCCATTTCGAGAGGGTTATGGCGGACTTTCTCCGCGATGAACTTCATCCGCGGATCTTCAAACGTCTCGCCAAGCATGGGATTGCTAGACAATTCATTGTCAGTAAATACCAAGAAGGCAACAAAATCAACCTACAAGGCTTTTCTTCCCGTTCGATGCCTAGTGTGGGCATAACTAGACACCGCAAAGGCGGCAACATGACACATTCTTTCGACTGGATTATCTGCTAGAGCAGCATCATCAAGAACACTGTAATATTCGACTTCTTCCGCAGCTCGTTGAAGAAGAGTAAGAGGCTCGTTGAATGTAACCGGAAACGTTATTGTAGAAAGGTCCTAGAGTGGTCTATCAATAATGGAACTACAACTTTGGATAGTATTCAAGCACGCACTTTCCCCACGTTTTTCTTGAGCATTGCAAAGAGGCTGCCTTCATCACCTACAGGAGGCGATGGTAGATGTGTTCGGCGTTTCACCTTGGGATCAGCGATTCGAGAACTTGTCGGCGTGCTTGGCCGAAGTTCTTTGATTCCACCGTGATCCTCGATGTCCGTGTCTATGCTAGACGAATCTTGCTGATAGAGGCTGCTTCGGCTCTCATTCATGAGCATCGTGCTCGTTTGCTCCTCCGGATTTGGCGCGTCCATGAAAAATTCTTCTGCACCATCAAGGGCGTCGTACCACTCATGCATACTTTCGCTGCCGCTGGTCGCAATCGATGTGCGCCTTGACAGTTTTGAGACGGGTGTTGAAATTCGCGGGGAAGTGTCTAATCGCGATGGTTGCGCTTCCTCCTCGACTGTCGCAGACAGAGGGGATCCCTGATTGGAGTGACTCATCTCAGCCAGCATTTGCATCGACGTCAATAACATAGCATGCTGAGCTTTGAGGGTTTCCAAAGCCAATTGGACACGATGGAACGAAGGAGGAAGCGGTTCGACGAGGCCATCATTCGCTACCGCGTCTACTCCAAATTCAGAAGGCTGAGATGAGGATGAATGATTTGAGGCTGGAAGGAAATAAGTCAAGGGAGAGCAAAGACATAGGCCAACTACTTACATCGTTTAAAGAGGCCGAAGCGGGCCTCTTTAGTCGAATCTTTGGTCTTATCCTTATCAGCTTTCTTCCCAAGGCTATGGCTCTTCTTTGAAGAAGTCGGTGTTTCAATGGCCAGAGTCTGAATGGACGTCTCTAAAGACTTGAGTGTCTATGTATGATATGGTCAGTAAATGGACTTCTAACAATTATCCCAGCACAGACAGATCCCATTTCTTCGACGATAGCCCCTGACTTGATTAAGCTTATGCTCTGGCCGCCATGGCGGGTAGGAAATCTGACACTTGCTGATTTTCGCGCCTCCACACCAAGAAAAATGAACTTCCTGTTTTGATCAATAGAATCAGCTTCCCATCTGACTCTTGTACGAATTGAGCATGCTGACCTGCAAGCTGCCATCCACATATTAAAATCATCTACGCTTAAGCATTTGATATGGAACGTGGCGCTATTGGAGTCTATGTGGATGTCCTTGCGACCGGGAGCTGTAGTTATAGCAGCATGGTGCAAAGTTACTTGGTCGCGAACAGGTTGACCCGGTTCAAAGGAATAGGAGAGAATTCCGGATTGGTACAGAGTAAAATAGCGACGTGCAAAACCTTTACGATGTTAAGTCCTCAAGGGCACTTGTTACGCGTTGATCCGCACCTTGCATCTTCTTTCTTCTTTTCTTGAGTACCCACCCCTCACATACGACATCTGAGGGATAGTGCATTGTTGAGGAAACGCTTGCAGTTGCGCCAAAGGCACTGTGGACATGAGACATGCACTGGGGGTATACAATCGAGAGGGTATGATGTCTATGGTCGAAGAACTCGGTCTGTGGTGGCAGTGACAGTTGAATTGGTTGACGCGTTGGTCGGCCGACCGGCCCGTCAGTGGCAATCTCAAATAGGGGCGATGTCTTGTTATCGGATTGGTTTGAACACTTTTATCGTACTTGCTGGAACAGGACAGTGTTATCATGTATTCTCATGTTCCACGTCGGAAATACATATCGGCCTTGTGCTTACCTTGGTCAACGCTCTAACCCGGTTCTGTACTAGTAATCCATTCCTAACCGCAAATCCCGAAATCGATGATCAAGATGACAAAGCTGATTATCTAGGAACCCAGAAAGTCCGTCATCATCCGGCTGTACATTTCTTGGTTCCCTCTTTTTCGGCTTTGACAACTCTTCTTCCTCAACCACCACCACCTACCCTATCTCATCAACTATGGCAACGTATGTCCTCCTGCCTACCTTCCTCGATCCACTGACTCAATGACCCTAGTGGAGATATCGGTCTCATCGGCCTCGCCGTCATGGTATAGTCCACTCATCGATGTTCCAGTACACCTACTAACTACTAATGTGATCACAGGGTCAAAACTTGATCCTCAACATGAACGACAAGGGCTTCAATGTTGTGGCGTACAACCGTACAACCTCCAAAGTCGACCACTTCCTGGCGAACGAAGCCAAAGGTAATAAACGCCACTTCTGGTTATCTACGCGAGATCATCTAAAATGAAATTTTGTAGGCACCAACATTCAGGGTGCTCACTCCATCGAGGAGCTCGTTTCCAAGCTCAAGACACCTCGCAAAATTGTCCTTCTTGTCAAGGCTGGATCTGCTGTTGACGACTTCATTGCGCAACTTGAACCCCACCTCGAGAAGGGAGACATCATCATTGATGGCGGAAACTCTCACTACCCCGATTCCATCCGTCGCACAAAGGAGCTCGAGGCGAAAGGCTTGCTCTTCGTCGGGTCCGGTGTCTCTGGGGGAGAGGAAGGTGCTCGTTATGGCCCGTCCCTCATGCCTGGTGGTTCTACTGCTGCCTGGCCCGCAATCCAGGAGATCTTCCAAAAGACCGCTGCCCAGGTCAACGGGGAACCATGCTGTGACTGGGTCGGCGAGACCGGTTCAGGCCACTACGTGAAGATGGTTCACAATGGTAGGTTCCGGGTTGCTTCGAATACAATCGTTCTCAATTTTTGCGCTTAGGTATTGAGTACGGCGACATGCAGCTTATCGCCGAGGCATACGACATTCTCAAGCGTGGTCTTGGCCTTCCGGAAGACGAGATCGCGGATATTTTCCTCAAGTGGAATACAGGTGTCCTTGATTCCTTCCTCATCGAAATCACGGCGAACATTCTCAAGTTCAAGGACGATGATGGTGAACCTGTCGTGTCCAAGATCCTCGATAAGGCTGGACAAAAGGGAACCGGAAAATGGACCGCCATCGCCGCTCTTGATGCCGGAACTGCCGGTTAGTTGTTGTGCCATACTTGTGCTACTACTCTCCACTCACGTCTCCCAGTCACTTTGATCGGAGAGGCCGTGTTCGCTCGCTGCTTGTCCGCCATCAAGGAGGAGCGTGTACGTGCTAGCAAGATCATTTCTGGCCCACAAATTGCCGCCTTCAAGGGCGACAAGAAGCAATTCATTGATGATCTCGAGCAAGCCTTGTACGCCTCCAAGATCATCTCCTACACTCAGGGCTTCATGCTTATGAGGGAGACTGCCAAAGAGGTCTTGTACAGGTATTCTGTGCAATCTCGTTGTATCTGACTACTATCTTTTTAGCTCGACTGGAACTTGAACTACGCCGGCATTGCCAAGATGTGGCGTGGTGGGTGCATCATCAAGGTTCTTTGAATGATCTTCCTCTGCCCTGTTTCTCACTCACGTTGCTCGACAGAGCGTATTCCTTGGTGATATCACTTCCGCTTACCAGAAGAATCCCAAACTCGAGTCCCTTCTCTTTGACGACTTCTTCAACAAAGGTATTTGTTCTCGCAAAGCGACCGCATGTATATTGACCGGCTTTTTAGCTGTCCACAACGCTCAGGATGGGTGGAGGAAGGTCGTTGCTCAGGCTGTCCTTTGGGGTATTCCTACCCCTGCGTTCAGCACTGCTTTGGCCTTCTTTGACGGTTACCGCAGTGAGATCGTCCCCGCTAACCTTCTTCAGGCTCAGGTGTGTTAATTTTCCACATCACTTTTGAACGCCTTTGAAAGTGACAAACAGCGCGACTACTTCGGCGCACACACTTTCCGCGTCCTTCCCGGCAAAGAGAACGCCAAGTTCAAGACCGGCGAGGACATCCGTACGTACTCCATGTTTTCAAATGACTAACGTGTTCACCGAGTTATCTTCCAGACGTGAACTGGACTGGACGTGGTGGAAATGTCTCTGCTTCTACCTACAACACATAATTCTATGACCCAAAAAATTGTATAACAGATTGGATTGCTAGGAGTCGTTCGCTTAGATTTACGGCATCTGTGTTATCATAAATGTATTCAATTTCCAATGCCAAACACGATTTCTTAGAAGCATGATCGATAATTTGCACTTGAACTTCCATGTGCGGAATTTTCTTCTCTGCTCATGCAGGTGATATCGATGTCAGTTTTGTAGACTTGTCTCAAAAACTTCAAGCCGCGAATGCAGCCCGTGGTACGTCTTACATGGATATAGCGATTACTCTTGCCAACGCTTATCAAACCTGCTACTTTCAGGACCGGATTCTCAAGGCTACTGTACAACCTTCACTACCCACACTATAGCCGAGGCACCTGCTATCGCCCTCGAGTTCTATGCTTCTGAGCTACGATTGAGAGGGGATGATCCTGTCGAACAGCCGCACCAGCGCGGTGGCAATGTCCTCTGTTGGAACGGAGAAGTTAGTGACCATGTCAAACTTTTCAACATGTATTCACGTATTTTATGTAACAGATCTTTGATGGCATGGATGTCAGTGTTCAATATTTTCCACCTCATCCGAAGGATAGGCCAATTTAGAGTATCTGCGATAGATCTCAGCACGCGAAAATGACGGTTCCCGGTTATTCGACAAACTACAGACGCTTCAGAGCGAAGACGATATACGAGATCTGTTCGGTTCTATCGAGGGACCGTAAGTCTTTAGCTGCTATCATTGACTAACTATTAAGCGTGTTTTATAGGTATGCCTTTGTGTACTACCAAGTAAGTGGCGGCCATCCAAACCAATCTGACACTGATAGCTGATGCATCATGCATCAAAGTCATACTCCCAGCGCGTTTATTTCGGGAGGGATCCCCTCGGTCGGCGTTCGCTCCTTATACACAGACCCACACTGGGTCTACCATACATTTTACTCGCATCTGTGTCGAATGGAGTCGATCCTAGATACGATTTCGAGGAAGTCTCCACCGACTCCATCTTTTACTTGGACTTGCAGGCCCCCAAATGCAATGTAAGCGAAAAATGTTATGTCCACAAGGGCACTGGCTACAATTCTTTTCAGCTACAGGAGGACTTTGCATCCCGTCTCGTCCATATACCGCGGCATTCTGCTGTTGACCTGAAAGCAGCTAACCCTCGATTTGTGAGTAAGCCAATCCTTGAACATTAGCCGGAACTATAATGTTCCACCGTATTGATCTGATAATCACCATAGGCTGTACCTAGCAAAGTCAACACTAGCCTGCCGTCAACTGACGATGTCTCCACGATGAGTTACCTCTCACAAGTGCCAGAGCATCTGACAAAGGCTGTCAACGACCTCATTTACCACCTGGACAACAGTGTCAGGCAGCAGGTTCAAAACATCCCACATAAATCGTATGTTCTTTGTCATCTATTTTGCGACACCCACTTTAACCGTAGTGTGCTAAAAGGGAAATGACGGGAAAGGCCCGCGTGGGCGTCTTATTCAGTGGAGGGATCGATTCTACTGTCATTGCCTACCTCGCACACAGACATATTCCATTCAGTGAACCTATTGATCTACTCAATGTCGCATTCGAAAATCCACGAAAGATTCGAATTCAAGCAGAAGGAAATAACGGACGTTCGACAAAAAAACACAAGAAAAAGCTCACAGAAGCTGCAGAACACAAGAACCATACATCATATAACGTCCCGGATCGGATAACTGGACTTCAAGAAGTCGAGGAACTCAGAAGATTATGCCCCCAACGCACTTGGAACTTTGTGAGAAACTTATTAACACACGAAAATTTGGCATGAGCTGAAATCCAACAGGTTGAAGTCAATGTTCCATATTATGTATGTCCCTTTCATGAGCCAGTAAAAATCCCCTCATCCTGAATCTGGTAGGAGTCCCATGGCGCCCGCGAGATTGTCGAGTCGCTCATGCTACCTGGGCGTACAGTTATGGATTTGGTGAGCTGAAATGATCTCCTTATCATATCATTATTCACAGCCTGCCAGAGCCTTGCACTTGCACTTTATTTTGCCTCTAGAGGGGTAGGTCAGGTACGAGCCACTCCAGAGGCAGTAGCAGCACCGTATACCAGCTCTGCTTCTGTGCTATTAAATGGATTGGGTTCCGACGAATTACTCGGAGGTTATGGCAGACATCGTACTGCCTACATTTCTGGTGGATGGCAAGCTGTCATCGAGGAGGTATATGATCAAAATGATTCTTAAAAAGATCGAACTGACATCATGCAACACAGCTTCAGTTGGAGATAGATCGTATCCCGACACGAAATTTGGGACGTGATGACCGTGTCATCTCGACTCATGGCAAAGAGACTCGTCATCCATTCTTGTCTCTGACTGTTCTCAATTTTTTGGCCAGCCTTCCGGTACATTTTAAAATGGACCCGCGTTTAGAGACGGGGCTCGGTGATAAGATGCTTTTGAGGTTGGCTTGTTGGAAGTTGGGATTGGTTGAAGCCAGCCAACGGAAGAAACGAGCAATGCAATTCGGCAGTCACTCAGCTCGGATGGATGGGGAGCGCAGAGGGGATACCCTCCTAGAATGATTTATCAGACACACATATAATGAAAGATACTGCATAATATACTTGGATGGCTGAAATGCTATAGCGAGACAGGGAGAAGACTCCAGTACTGGTAACCGAATCGCGGAACCAAGGTTGCACGTGACTCGGGCGTAGACTTGTCACAACTGACTTCGACTTAAGACTTATAGCTCTAACCATCATGGCCTTTTCCCAAACCGCAGGGCGTCTTTTAGGTTTGGTTTTCAAAATTCAAACATTTTTGGATTGCTCACTTCATGCAAAGTTCCTCTCGGGGTCGCGGCTGCTGTTGTTCAAGCCAGCCTTTATGACGTTCCTGGAGGCTACCAAGCCGTCATGTTCGATCGGTTCTCCGGTGTCAAGAGCCAGGCAAGCGACATTATTATCATATGCAGTAGAAATGGCTAATAGACGCCTCTCAGGCTACTGGTGAAGGAACCCACTTCTTGATACCATGGCTTCAGCGTGCAATTCTTTACGACTGTCGCATTAAGCCTAGAGTGGGTCTTTCCATTTCACCCTATCGTCCTCATTTCAAGTTATCATTCTAGAACATATCCACTACCACGGGGTCTAAAGACTTGCAGATGGTCACGCTAACCCTTCGTGTTCTTTCCCGGCCAGACATTGAACACCTTCCCAAAATCTATCAAAGCCTGGGAATGGACTACGATGAGAGGGTGTTGCCATCAATCGGAAATGAAGTTCTTAAAAGCATTGTGGCTCAGTTTGACGCGGCAGAGCTTATTACGCAGCGTGAAGTTGTGCGTGTATCTTCCATATGCATGTATCCTTTACGGGTTCATTGACTTCGCCAACTTTTTAAGGTTTCGTCAAGGATCAGAGCTGATCTTCTCCAGCGTGCGGGTGAATTCAACATTAAGCTTGAGGATGTGTCTATTACCCACTTGACCTTTGGAAAGGTCTGTCGCCTTTCAAAGTACCCTTTATTACGAATCTAAATCCACAATAGGAATTTACACAAGCAGTCGAGGCGAAGCAAATAGCTCAGCAGGGTCTGTTCTATGTTGCAATGAAACTTTACTTTGAATCTTACGCTGGTTTTCAGATGCTGAGCGAGCCAAATTCATCGTTGAAAAGGTTAGAATCGTGTTTTAGCTACATTCATCGTTGGCTGACATCTTAAACAGGCAGAGCAAGAACGCCAAGCTGCTGTCATTCGTGCAGAAGGTGAGGCGGAGGCGGCAGCTACCATCTCGAAGGCTCTCGACAAGGCTGGGGAGGCATTTGTGGCGTTGAGGAAAATTGAGGCAAGCAAGGCTATTGCGAACTCGCTAGCGAACAACCCCAACGTGACATACATTCCAACTGGAGGAGGAAATGTACTCTTGAATGTACCTACAACCAAGTAAACAAGTAGATGTACCTGTATGCTCAACACTTCTTTTGCTTGGCTTGGAAAGTTTTGCGCGTGCACTGCCATTTTAGGTCAATGAAAAAAACTCCCACGACCCCAGTTACTACTTGCTCTTGACTGTCATCTGGTCTCTAAGTATCTCGTCTTCTCTTTCCTTTCTTCCTCTCTCCTCTCCTCTCTCGTCTCTCGTCTCTCTATCTTTCCTCTCTCTGACGGACTCGTATATCATATACTGTTTGTTGTTTACAACTTCGTGCGTCGAATCAAGCACATTCTACGCAGTGTTATGCTTACCTCACTTTTCTAGGTCTCATTTTATCTTTTGAACAATGAATCCAATGGGTATGGGAGGACCTGCGGACGCTCCGGTAAGCCTCATCAAACTTATCTGTATGCCTACTGAGCTGATCGCTCGTTGTTTCATTCTCTGCGACTGTTTCACTCCATTCGACATAAATTGTCTTTTCGGCTCGGTGTTTTCGACATGCAGAGGCGCGCCCATCTTTACGTCGGAAATTTGAGCCCTCGCGTCACGGAATACATGCTCACGGAGATTTTTGCTGTTGCTGGACCTGTGCAACACGTTAAAATTATCCCCGACCGCAACTACCAACATGGGGGTCTCAACTATGGTTTCGTCGAGTACATGGACATGCGTGCCGCTGAGACTGCTCTGCAGACCCTCAATGGGCGTAAAATCTTTGATACGGAGATCCGAGTCAACTGGGCCTATCAGGGCCAACAAAATAAGGAGGACACCACCGGCCATTACCATGTCTTCGTTGGTGACCTCAGCCCGGAGGTCAATGACGAGGTTCTTGCTAAGGCGTTCAGTGCATTCGGTACTATGTCTGATGCTCGTGTCATGTGGGACATGAACTCTGGAAAGTCTCGTGGTTATGGGTTCCTAGCATTCCGTGACAAGACCGACGCGGAGCAGGCGATCGCGACGATGAACGGCGAATGGCTTGGGTCCCGTGCTATCCGTGTCAACTGGGCCAATCAAAAGACTCAGGGTGCTCCTGCCGCTGGGCAGCCAACATCTTCCCCTCGTCCTGGTGGCGCTGTTGGCGGTGGTGCTCCTGCCCCCATCAACTTTCAAGGCGGACCCCTTTCTTACGAGTCGGTCGTGCAGCAGACACCTTCATACAACTCCACAGTCTATGTCGGCAACCTTGTTCCGTACTGCACGCAGGCCGACCTCATTCCCCTCTTTCAATCCATCGGTTACCTCTCCGAAATTCGCATGCAAGCCGACCGTGGCTTTGCTTTCGTGAAGTTGGACACCCATGAGCACGCGGCCATGGCTATTGTTCAGCTCCAAGGCCAGATGATCCACGGCCGACCGATCAAATGCAGTTGGGGCAAGGACAGGGCTGACGGTGGAGCAGCACAGCCTGGTGGGCCTATGACGCCTACCGCTGCTCCTGCGGCATATGGACAAATCGTGCGTGCATTTCATGACCTTTCTGCTATATCTCATTCCAATATTTTTCTTGTTAGCCCATGTATGGAATGCCTCAGCCCAACTCCTATGGACAATACAGTTTCGGAGCCTATCCCCCCTTCCCAGCACAGGGAACCGCCGCACCCGGCGCACCCGGACCTGGCTCCCCTGCTATGGCGCAGCCTGCTGGTGCCTCCGGTGCAGGCCTTGGTATTTCCGCTGGCGGCCAGCAGCCTGGTGCTGATCCTAACGCTGCTGCTGCTGCTGCTGGACAGGCTGGACAGGCACAGTGGGGTGCTGCTGACCCATCTTACTATTCTAACTACTGGGGTGGTGCGTAACACCCTTTTGAAGTTCCCCATTTTTTTCTTATTTTCTTCTTTCTCGAAGGTTACTACTCACAGGCTGGCCAACAACCCGCTACAGGAGACACTCAGATGCAAGGATCCAACTAATGATTTCTGCCTTTCTTGGGCCTGCCTTTTTTTTCTTCATCCAACTCAAGAGCGTCTTTCTCACCTAGCCGCGTCGCTCCTTGCCATTGCAAAATACTTTTAGTCTTTTTCGTACTGTTTCGCTCATGTATTCAATCGTCTCTGACTTAAGATTCATCTTGTGATTCTACCGCGAGCGAGCGACTAATGCGACCGAGATTTGTAGGAGAGAATATCATTATTGGTTCCTAAGGGTATCTAGAGATGTCAACAGCGAAAGGAAAAGGATGGGAGGGCTCGTATCAATTGTTTACCATTAGCCATTCGGTGTCTGTTCCAGCGGATTCTGTATCAGAGACGGCAGTCCATCCCTCGCTGCGCTCACGAGATCGACTGCGTGAGCATCCCCTTTTCCCGACAGTGAGGTAGCATTTAAGCCAGCATGACTATTCGCGTCAGCCTCTGACCCATCCCTCCAGTTGAGCACAGCTTGATGCTTTGAGCGCATGTTCTCATAGAATTGATTGGCCTCATTCATCTTGTTGGCCTCGGCTTGCTTCGCGTCAAGCCAGCGCTGGAGGAGTTTCGCGTTGTCTTTCGTGAGAGTCGCATTACGCTCGTCAATTTGTCCAAGCTCCAATTGTAACGTGCTGATCTCGTCGTGTAATATCTGTGATACGGCTATGATGAGGAATGGCTCTGGTATATAGATAGCAAATAGGCTTGCCTCGATAGTTCGATCCTTCTCAGCCATGAGTTCGGCATGCTGATCGACCTTGCGCTTGAGGACAGTAATTTCGTCCCGAGATTTACGGAGGCCCTCCGAGTCAATCCTGGACATTTCCTCCTTCTCGCGTAGGGTTTCGTTCATGGATAAGAGTCGTTGCGCATTCTGGCCTTGAGTCTTATACACGGTCGCGAGCTCGTCTCGTAAGGATGATATCTGAGACTCGAGGGATTGCATATACGCAGCACGGACGGGATTACTAGAGATTGAACGTCGATAGGTGTTTTTGTAATGATGGCATTGTAGGAGAAATACGTACTCGTCGCCAGCTCCTGGGACTAGAACGGTGGATGCGCTGGGGTTTCCCTTGACGGAGCCCACTGCACGGAGGAGAGAGGCATTGCGCTCCTTGAGAAGCTTGGTCTGCTGGGCCAACCTGCGATCTTGGAGAGAATATTGACGGGGTGAAGTGAGGAGATGAGGTCGGGGACATACACTGCTCGATTATGGATGCATATGCGGATTCTTTGGCGTTTCTTTCAGTGAGGCGCAGGCGTAGTTGTTCCTGCCATACAGGCTCAGCCATTTGGATGGCAGGCAAGCTGTAGTCGGAGTTTTAACCACGTGTTCTAGCTGAAACTGCTGGCTGCCACAATCCGCACGACGACCACAAACTCCCTAATAAGTACTATCTCAACGGTCCCAGATACCCTCTCAAATGGGACGTGTTCTACTCAAGGTGCGTCTTCCAGCACTGCTTACTGTACTTACTGTGCATGGCTACTCACGTCTTGCGCAGGTCATCATCCTCGGCGACAGTGGGTGCGTCGTTACCCTTATCCGTTGAGCCAGGCATTGCAGACGACCCTCTCTTTGTGTTCTAGGGTCGGAAAAACGTCGCTCATGAACCAGTATGTCAACAAGCGGTTCAGCAATCAATACAAGGCCACAATCGGTGCCGACTTGTACGCTTCACCACAGCACCTGTTATTATGGTCCGGGGCACTGACTGTATATTGTAGCTTGACCAAGGAAGTCATGGTCGATGACAGGCTTGTGACCATGCAGGTATGTTGATTATTAGACCTGGAGGGCTACTTACCCCTGACTAATATGGGGTGTAGTTGTGGGACACTGCTGGGCAGGAACGTTTCCAATCTCTCGGCGTCGCATTCTACCGCGGGGCCGACTGCTGCGTGCTTGTGTACGACGTCAACAGTGCCAAGTCGTTTGAAACTTTGGACAGCTGGCGGGACGAGTTCTTGATTCAAGCGAGCCCTCACGACCCGGAGAACTTTCCGTTTGTTGTGTTGGGGAACAAGATTGATGTCGAGGAGAACAAGCGGCAGGTTACGCAGAAGCGGGCGATGACATGGTGCCAGTCGAAGGGCAATATCCCTTACTTTGAGACGTCGGCCAAGGAGGCCATCAATGTGGAGCAGGCGTTCCAGACGGTTGCGAAGAATGCGCTGCAACAAGAGGCGGAGACTGACATGTAAGTGGAATGGATGATTTATTCGACAGTAACTAAGGAGGAGCAGGTACGTGGACTACCCGGATCCGATCCAGCTGGACGCGGAGAGCTCGCAGAACTACGGGTGCAGCTGTTGAGGGGGGTATTTACTGTTTTGTATACATATGACTTTGTAATGTGACGTCAGTGCACGTGGATCGCACGATAAGAAGGAAATTGCGTTGAACTCTTCCACAGCGACCATGTCGAACATCCACCATGCACCGCAGGCACCCGTCCTCCTCTCCTTCCCCACTCCAGACGACCTCGCTGCAGGCCTCGCTGCCTTCATCCTCAAGGCACAGAAGGACTCCATCACCAAGAAGGACCGCTTCACCGTCGCCCTCTCGGGTGGCTCCCTCCCAAAGATGCTCAGGGGCCTCGTCAACAACCCTGCCGTGAAGTGGGACAAGTGGTGTGTATCCTGCCATACTCGGCAACTTATGCCATCCTCACCCCTTCCATCAGGCAGGTCTTCTACGTCGATGAGCGCGTCGTTCCTCTCGACAACCCCGACTCCAACCATCTCGCTTGTACCACTCATCTCTTCTCCAAAGTCAATATCCCCAAAGAAAACATCCACACCATCGACCCCACACTCCTTGATAAGCTCGATGATCTTTCCGATGCCTACGAAAAAGAACTCATTCGTGAATTCGCTCAAAAAGACTCTGCCCGTTTCCCCATTTTTGATCTCATCCTCCTCGGAATGGGCCCTGACGGCCATACCGCCTCGCTCTTCCCCGGCCATGATCTCCTTGCCGAGGATGACCGCTGGGTCGCATACCTCGACGACTCTCCCAAGCTCCCACCAAAGCGAATCACATTCACCTATCCCGTCATCAACCACGCCCAGAGAGTCGCCTTTGTTGCCGCTGGGGAGGAAAAGGCCGATACCCTCAGATCCATCTTGGACCAACCCGAGCAGGGCTTGCCTTCCGCTCGTGTGAAACCCGTATACCCCGGTCAGCTCTATTGGTTTGTCGATGACGCTGCGTCCGCCAAAGTTCAATATCAGCGGTCACAACTCAAGTTGTAGGGTTCGGAGCAGGCAATAGCGTTTTGGTAGATTTAGTCTATGAACTATTATGTATAAATTTCTCGAACAGTGTGTACTCGTACGGTATTTCTTCTGAAGACACAGACGATCACGCGCCACAAGGTGAAACCCTTGCCGAGTGTCGCTGAACGCCTACACCAGCCCTTTAAATCTGCAGTTTACGGGTCTATACCAACTGTCAAGCATTCGGCAGCCCATCGGCCCGCCATCGCTTTCAAGAAAGTCGAGAAGGATCAGAACATGTAACGCAGAAACTACATGATCAACTACATCCTGCTCATCTCACGACAAGGTTTGTCCTCACCCTACCCCGCACGAAAACGTAATTCTATACACACCAGGCATAGGTAAGCTACGTCTGGCAAAATGGTTCACCACCCTGCCATCCAAAACGAAAACAAAGATCATCCACGAGGTAACGCGCCTCGTCCTCGCTCGGGATCGTCGCCCCCGCATGTGTAATATCATTGAATACAAAGGCACGTCCGCCGTTGCTCGCTGGTTTCATATCTAGCACGCTAAGAAGATCGACGTCTCAGCGGGAAAGGTGCGACTCATCATCCATAATTACGCCCCTCTTTGCAAACCAGCTCGTGCGAGCTTGATCGTCTCATTCCAGGTCGTATACCGCCAATATGCTTCGTTGTTCTTTATATGCGAAATTGGAGAGGACGACAACGAACTACTGACACTGGAGATCATTCACCGATACGTCGAGGTGCTGGACAGTTATTTTGGAAATGTGTGTTCATTTGCATTTCGAGATTGATCCTGGTCATTAACATTCATCCACAGGTTTGTGAATTAGACCTGTAAGCAACCCAAAGCAACCCCACTCCTCGTCTTCATCTTAATCTCTCCAGGATCTTCAATTTTGACCGCGCATACTCGGTGAGCCTCCGTACGATCTTCCGTTTGAAGATACACCTTACTTATGCTTCACTAGATACTTGACGAACTCGTCATTGCAGGGGAATTGCACGAATCCAACAAGAAAACAGTGTTGACAGTAGTAAGTTTTCAACCAGCTGATGTTACCCCTACACTTTTCTGAAACCCGTTTAGGCAGCTTCGATGGAGGTTGGCGAACATGACGAAGATCTTCGAGAGGCGTTGAGGGAAACCTTTTTCGCGTAAACTGTGCATTATTGTATATAATGGTTACAGGGGCATATATATCTATCATTGCGTGGGGAAGAAGTCGTCCTTGAAGTCTAAACTCAAGGCCGTCGTCCATTCAAGCTTGGTAACGGTGTGAGACGAAGCAATCGGACAGCATAAAACACTCACTGCATCAGGGCGAGTCTTATGTGGTACCCTAGGACTGTCAAGAACGATATACCGGCGATACTTCTCCATGAAAACAGGCTGACTTCTCATGCCTCTGAGATCCTGGGAGATGTTGTCAAGGATTTTTGACGACCAGTCTGTCGATTTTATCGCTCCATAATTATTCTCAAAGACATCGAGGCATGTTTGAAGGATTTCACGAGTGCTATGGGGTCGATGGGTCCAATACGTTTTCACCCATTCCTGACGCGGGTCGTGATCCTTTCTCGGTGATAGTTCGTGGATTGAGGGAGAAGATATAAGCGAGAGCTCCCCATCCTTGATCATGTCCAAAAGTTTCGCATAGGGAAGATTTCCACTACACATGGATGTCAGCACCCCATGTCACCGATGCCTTAACACAGTCAGCCTTACTTCTCAAGATCTGCAACAGGATCCCTGTTCTGTCTCTGTGAATACAACTTCAAGACCATTCCAAGGACCGAGGGGATTATATAACATTCCCACATCGGATGGCTATGAATTTGACCGATCCGGTGTAGAATCGCCGAGGGGTCATCCAGCAAGGCTTGCGGGGTGAAAGTAACAATGCCACCTTTGAATATGAATGTCTCGTCAGTCAAATGCCGAGCTGAAAATTATGAGAGAGGAAAAAGTAAATACCACAAGGATATATCTCACGAACACCCCAGAACTGTGGCGTCACCGATTCGTGAGTTCCATATGTATAGAACTGCACCATGGAGGTGGAGGCGGAGCAAATATCTAAGAGTCCCGGAAAGGTGTGCAACGACCGGACAGCGCCTACATGTATAAAGATGAGACGTGGATTGTCAAAGTGCTTCACATGTCGTGTCCTGCATTTTTCCAATATCTTCAGCAAGATCGTAGATTCGATCCCGACTTTCGAGGCTGTTCCATCCCCATCTTTGAACCAAAGACAAAACGTCCGTACATGTCCATCCTCAAACAGGTAAGTGTAAAGCGACTTTGGGAAGTTCATGATACGAAGTGCGTGGTGATAACGAAATTTCGTCCTGATCGTTTTTGTCCATTGACTTTTGTCCTTGAAAAGAGGCTCCAAATCAGCTTGAAGAGGGATATATTGATTCGGAGCATTGCGATGGTGCTTCATCAATTGTTGGGGAGCCAACGACCAGGGAATCAACGCAGCAACCAGACTTTTGTCCTTTTGAACATCGAGTGGTGGTTTCAACCGTGATGTTACGATGCAGGTGTTGGGGTGAAAGAAAATAATATGTGCCACAACTATGCCATCTAAATGCACGGGTAACAGGATGACCTGACCATTTGTTACGAAGAAGCCAACAGTGAGGGAAAGTGAATAAGCTTACCTTCTGCATCTTGGCCATGTATGAACTAAAAATCCCAAAGGGCTCGACGTCTGTATTTAACTTTGGGATAAGACGAGCAAATTGATGAACACCCTGACAGGCCGCCAATATGGCATTAAGATCAACAGCATCATGAAAAGTGGAAAAAATTAGGCGATCTTTGGTAGCCAATGCTACACTGAATCTTAAACTTCCTTGAATGAATGAAGTTGCATCAAGGAAAGTAACACTGAACACGGGCTCAAAAGGCTCGGCCTCAGTATAAACAGGGCCAGACCAAGTCCATGCTTTTTGTGCTGTTCTGTTCGGAAAGTTAGTCAAAAGGGACCCACGACAAAAGTATGTTTACTTCTGAGAGGAAGGTTGTTTCGAAACCAGAGGGCGAGGAGGCTGAGGTTCGAAAGGGAGTTCCACGGCAGGCCTGATCACAAGCATGTCAGACAAACAGTTGTATAAATAGAAGTCGTAGTACTTGAGAGGTCCGGCAAGACTGTAAGCACTCGGTCAATTGAACTGAAGTACTATCAAGCGAAAGGAAGTTATGAGCTCACTCCGAGGGCATGATTCCACTTAGAAATTCATCTGCTTTCATGTGTGCTTCACTCGCAGGAGGCGGGGTTGAATGAGATGGCCTACATCACCGAACGCCCAGTCAGTAGGACATCAGCATAGGCTGAATATCAATGCAAACATTTCGACGTTGTGAGCATCTTGCGTTAGAGAAGGCGCGTTCATCCCGACCAATGTAGACTCTTGCCCGAGAGACGAAGGAGTGTTGTCTGCGAACGAACCACCAGCTGAGATCATTGGTGTCGACGTGGTCTTCTTCTTGAAACTGAGGGGCATCAAACTCGATGATGCGGTCTTGGAAGGGCGTAGTTGAAGTTTGGGTTTAGGTTGAGGGAGTGACATAGCTTTTGGTGCTCGTGGGGCAAGAGCTCCCATAGAAAGTCGCTGCTTCGTGGATAGGCCACTCCCCAAGAGAGCATGCTCTGGGACCAGCTGTGAACGATTGTCTAGAGAGATGGAGCGAGACGAAGCAGGCTTGACTGTGGGTAGTGCTCCAGGTAGCGGCGGGGGTGGCGGCGGGAGTGGCGCAGGTGATACCGTTGCTGGTTCTGGCTCCGGAGACGAAAAGAGGGCTGAGGCTTCTTGCTCCTGCCAACCACAGGTGAAATTTGATAGATAAATCCTTTCCGACATACTTACCTTGCGCGTGGATACCGCATGTTGTTCTTCCTGCAGCTGCATGAGCACTTAGAGTGCAAGTCGATTAGAGATAGTATACTGACTTTGCTAGAAGCTGGGTCAGTAACGATGGCAGCTGATGAGTTTGTCTTCATGGTCTTGCGAGGGGGGAACTTGCTGAGTGGAACGTCCTTGGAAAAAAAGATATTGGCAAATCAAGGCCAAGAGAGTTGTGCTACTGACATCATCTGATGATTCGTTCAAGGCGGGTTTTCGTTTCGAAATAAGTGGCATATCGTCATCTGAGCTGTTACCCAAGTCAGACAAAGCCAAGCTCTGAAAATGAAGTCAACCGAGGTACGGCTAGGAAAGGAGTTTGTTCTACATTCGTCTGAGATTTGGCAGAGGCAGAGCGTTTAGATGGCTCTCGTGAGATCGTTTTCTTCATTTTTTTCTTAATGGAAAATATCGCATTGAGTACAGTTACAACCTAACTCTCTACCGACGCACCGTTTTCTTTCGACGGTGATGCTCACGCTTTTCTTTCTCGTCATTATACTCCTTCTGAAAATAGCGCTTTTCCTGCTCTGCATTGGATATAAGGTGTAAAAATTGGTCGGGCATGATGATGGAAACTCACTAATCCACTTGTCTTCCGCCTCGACTTGATACCCTGGCTCATAGTCTTTGTTATCTGTACCGACATGCTTCCAAAAACTAGCAAGGAGTCGTTGACATCCTGCAACATTTTCGGCTGGCTCCCAGCTATGACACAACGAAGTCAAAAAAGCTGTTCCAGATTTGAAACGTGCTCTCCACCTATTAGAATCGGAATCGTAGTTGGCCCACTAGTAGACGGTTGAATCGAAGGTAGAATAAAAGTCAAGGTAAAGAGGAGAACCTTAACATAATATTCCTATAAAGTGAATGAGAGCCACATCTAAATATTCAAGGATAGGTCAAACTCACCCATTGCGCGGTCTTTGGTGGCTTAGTTTTGCCTTTTTTTCTTCTTTGCGGGACTGATTCATCCTGTTTTTCATCCTCTTCATCGCTAGATGGAAGAACAACACGCGCTTTGGTAATTACTTCTGATTTAGGTGCGAGTAAGAAGTCAAGTGGGCTGATGATTGAATTGATCTTGTTGACGGACCGACATGGTACACTTCAGGCTCCTCTTCATGCTTCCTTTTAGAGCTTGGCATTTTAGCAGCACAATCGAATATAAGGAGTAGCTAGGAATAGTTAGCCAAAGGATCCAATATCAAGACATGGATGTCTGAGGTGACGACTCGATGTCAGTGAAGTGGAAGAAGGTTGAATATTATTACGTTAGCAACTGAAGGTTACAAAATATCTGCCTGGGTCTGTATTACGTTACGAAATAAAGTCATAAATCTCTATGTCACGACTACTTACTATAGATACCACATAATTTTACACATAAATAGGCAAAGTCTGATTCTGAATCATTGTAGTGTTTGGTGGGCACCGAGATATTCAGGTTCAGGAGTAGGTTCTTTACGGCGTAGTGCATTGATAATCTCCAGACGTCGAACTGAAAGACATTGAGTACTTGAACAAACGTCAACTAAGGAGGCCCCTTACTATAATCATACCGCAAATGCTCATCTGCTCCTTCTTCGTCGGAGTCAAGAAGGGGGTCTGTAGTTGTGACAATATGCCAGGCTTCTACAGAACATAAATAAATTCTATAAGAGTTCTGCACGATAATGTAATACATTTGCAACTTACGTTCCAACATGGACCTTGGCAGCGGGGGTGTGGACGATAATCCTCGGTGTCTTATGTGAAGCTTAGAAGGTGCTTGTATCATTTTCGGACTGGGTGGATATGGCGAATATCGATGACGGCGATGCTGTCGGACAGGTCCCCGTGGTTCAGGAGTCAAACTTGAGATATGATGGGCCTGATGAGATTCAAACTGTCGCGAAGGTTGATAGTGGTTTTTCAACTTTGGGTATTGATTCGAAGTGGCTGAAGCGACAGCTGATGTTAAAGTCAAACGAGGGGGCTGAAAGAACAGGAAAGCAACCGTACCCAAGTCATTGAAATCATACTCGTCATCGGTCTCGTGAAGGTTGGGGCTAGAAAATGACTCTCGATCCTTCACATCTTTAAGCTTTAGGTCATGGACTGCAACGGGCACTGCCTTCTTCTCTTTCCTCCGCTTGTCTTTCAAATTGGAGTCGTCGCGGCCCTCTCCACTTCTGGTAATGCCGCTTCCTGTCCCGGAAGATTTGCTTTGTTTGATTGATTCCTTTGTCCCCTGTGTTTTCAATATCTCGACCCTTTGAGCCACTAGTTTCGCGGCTAGGGCCTTCTCTTCATCAGGATCCAAATTCTCTTGGAGGATTTCGGCGTCAGAAAGGAAACTAAAAGTCGGGAAATTGCCTCGTCTGTTGTCCGCGAAAGGATTAGTTGGCCCGTCGTCATCGTAATCGTCATCGCTATCTTCCACTGCAGATTCAAGGTAATGAAAGCAAAGCCAAAGGAACGCGCGTGCACGGCTAATTGATGAAACATTTTCGCGTGTAAAGAGGTCGATAAAATCGAGTTTATCGGAGAAATGCGCGTGCCCGATTGGCTACAGTAAACATGAGAATTTTCCCTCACCAAAGGCACGATACATACCACAGAATAATTAGCCAAGACGAAAAGGAGGTTCATCACTGTAGTTGAAGGGACGCGCCCAGATTTCTGTGTCGGGTATGTAGCGTAAGTCTCATGGAAAGGAAAAAAAAAGACATTGCGTACGACTCGTGAGAGGATGTCTGCAGGCGTGGAGGGCCCAGTGCCTGCGTCGTCTTTGAGAGTTGACGATTTGAGTATGTGCTTGATACGGGGCGCGTCTTGAAGGTTTCCAGTCGTCCTCTGCAGGGCAGGAATTGGATGGTAGGTTCGAATGGCTGTCTTCATTTCAGGGAAAACTATTTAAACTGAGATAAGCCGTCATTTATCTTGAAATAAGGATAAAATCCGCACAGCTCATAGTGGTATTGACCCGTCCGACATTGACGAGAAGGGCAAGCATAGCAAAGTCCTCTGAGAACATTTCGGAGTCAGACATCTTGTCCTTCAGTGCTTTAGTGGCTTTGGGAGAGTGTCGAATGGTTGTTAGGTATAGGTCTCGAAAGGTAATTTTCGGGGCAAGGTCACTGGAAGAGTAGGGGTCGGTGAACACTGCACGCGTGTCATGGAAAATATTGTAGAGAACGTCATATTGGATATCAAAGCGAGTAAGAGGTTCCCCATCAACGCGTTTAAGGGCTGTCGACCGTTTTTGAGGGGATGGGCTTGGTCGTCGCGAAGACATGACCGCACCGGAACAAGTTGACCTTGCTCACGTGAAGAACGGAATTACTTAAATACCATTATTCACCAATATATAAACCGCCAAAACAAATTACAGCTCACTCACTTAGACTGCTGAAAACTTCAGACTGACTTGGGACTGAGCTTAAGGCTTCCACCACTGATTATTGTGTGCCCGATGAACAAAACTGTCTTGCAAACTATGGCAAGATGCCAGGCAGAGTAAGCAACCAATGTAATAAGACATACAACGAAGGGAAGTTGGTACAAAAAGACAACAAGAGTTCCGAGATGAAAATGAATGAGGGTATGTACCAAATTGGTATCCAAAAAGGGGTGAATATAGAAGACTGAGCCAAATTCTAGAAGGATCACAAGTTATAGCTGAATGAAGTAACATTACTCCTCTAGAAAACGATTATTAGGAAAAAAGGTCAATTGGCAGCGAGTATTACCCACCGGTCTTCCAGAATGACAACACATTCTCAAGGACCTCCACCACTACACTGCTTCGATACATGAGCCCATGATCAGCTCCTTTGACAACTTGAACGGAACAGCTGTTCTCCCCCATCATGTTTGCCATCCATCTGACGGCATTCTCAGCTATTTTCTCATCCTTATCTCCGTACCACACCTTGACACAGTGAGGGTATGAAGAATAGGAGAAGCCCCAGGGCTGATTATCATGGTTGAGAATTTGTAGGAGATCGTTATGAGTGCCTTTCGCCGATTCAGCGTGAGATGCAGCTATCAGTGCATTCCCTAAGGCTGCCTGGTAAGCGCTGCCTGAACCCACACTTGTAGTGTACGACGAATTTGTAGTGCTGAACGAAGGTGAAGGTGGGATCGACGAAGTGGGCTTTGGTGAAGTAAACGATATTGATCTGTGACCACTCGATCTGTTGTAGAATTCGCCGGACGGTATTGAGTGTTTTCGAAGGGTCTGTTCTTTATCGGAAAGAGAAATCTCGGAGTTGGTTTTAGGCCAATCAAGTTCGCTGAAGCCCAGACCGACTTCAATCTGTAGTGCGGGAGGGAGCTGAGGGCTAATAGGCTCAACTTTCTTTTGCGTTGATTTGCCTTTTAAAGAGCCCATCGATCGCAAAGCTTTCAACTTCTTTCCTCCCGTAAACGATTTTTCTTCCGTTAGAGACTGCGGGGAAGTCGAGGATCCCTTTAAACGGTTGAGGAAGCCTCGCGAGCTTTTTCTCTTCGTGAGAAGCCGGTTATCCCCACTAGCTTGGGGATGGGAGGGACGTGTATTTCCAAGCGTACTGCGGCTTTCAAAACGGCCGTCAAAGTCTCGAAGGTCGTCATAATCACTGAAAGTGCTGGAACCGATGCTGGGGCGTGGGCGAGATTCATGGGTAGTCGAGAAGTGAGGATTGATAATTCCCGGCAATGAGGTTTGTGGGTCAGGAAGTGATTTTGCAGGAGACTGGGCGTCATATCCAATGCCTTCATAGGCAATTGTAGGAGGTTTTCCGATCATCCACGCCTGTATCTTCCAATCCGCGGCTTGCGCAGTCTTTAGGATACCATTAGGAACGTACTTCAGCCACTTGTATCCACCTGCACGATAGTTAGACTACGGAAAGAGATGAACAAGTGCGAACATACTGCTCTCGCTGCCTCCTACCCACGGAGCTAATAAGCATATTGGCCCACGAATTCGCCCCGGTACCTGATTGGCGAAGGCCAGCGCGTAAGGTGCACCAGCCGAGTGAGCCATTATGCTGCATTGTCCAATCTGAAGAAGATCAAGAACTTCTTCCACTACTGACGTCCACTGCACGATTCCCTTGGCCGATTTCGACCTGGGTTCTGTTCTTCCGAGTCCCCACCTATGGAAAACAGTAAGCATTACGACAGCAGGTCAGCGGGACACACTGACCGATCGATAGTGATGAGTCTGAGGTTAAGAATTTCGGCCATTTCATCGTAAAGACCCATGATATGCCGTACACATCCCAGTCCAAGGAAAACAACAACAGGATGGCCTGTAGAACTGCCTAGATCAGAAAGGCTGACTGTTAAAGGGCTATCCGCAGATGCGTGAGGCGACCGAGTGAGCTTGAGCAGCGTAGTCAACCTCGCTGACCGCAGGTACTTCGCAACTTCTTGGGAATTGGTGGACGGTTTGACCAAGGAGGAAAAGCTAGTGAGATCGAGGGGAGATGTTGGGTATGGGTTTGAGCCAACAGACGAGGAGTATATAGATGCAGCGCCAGGATCGGAGCGGGGAGAATGCATGCTGACATTATCAGACATCGTCGAGTGGCGGCAATTGAAAGATGATGGTGGGGGAGGAGCAGAAGGGCGAGGTTTAGTCAAAAGTTGGCTACGCAAGGTTCGCTGCACTTCATCAGCTACGCTGTCTACAGAAGAACGAGATAGCAATTCAGCCTCTTCTTTCAGCGAGATGGGCTCGGGTTCTGATTCGACTTCCTCGTGAACGATAGCGTGCTCTTGGCTTTGAGAGTAGTATGAGGAGGAACGTGAGGTGGATGGGCGGGATCGCGCTTGTCCTTCTGGAGGAGCATGCGTCCTGATGATTTCAGAAATGGAAGGGACAACAATCTTCGGCCTGTCGGGTTTCCAAGGCATTGGATATGAGGTAGGGCTGCAGTCTATTTCAGGTTCTGGTGACTTTGCTGTGGGAGGTGGCGAGATTGTTGTGGATGGGGTTAGAAGGGGTGCTGCTCGAACGCGACGAGATCGCGGTCGTGAACTTGGTACAGGAGCTTCATCTTCCGCGTCTGAGCCACTCGACTGATGGAAGGCAGTGTTGCGTTTAGCACGTCGTGCTTTGCCCCCACCAAGAATAATGCCTGGGGGAGGGGTTGGGAGAGGTGGCTGATAAAGAGGGTGATGTCCAGGAATTCCAAATCTGGCGCGACTGGATATACTTGTCGCATTTGACAATATGTCGTCTCCTCCGTTCATACCGTCCACTAGAGCATCCATCGTTTCGACACCAGCGATTGGAGCTGCAACAACCACAGGAAAGTTGTCGAAGAAATCTCTGGAATAATTAGAGTCAATTGGGGTACGAGGAGGCGTCTCGGTGTGTTGGGTGGATGAAGACCCGGAAAATCGAAGCTGTGGCACAGAAGCAGGGGCCTCCCAATGTGATCGGCCGGATGGGCCAGTCCTTGAACGCACGCGTGGGTGCTGGGTTGGAGTGGTCGGGGTAACGACGTCGTCTGCGTAGTCAAATGTGGGAAACGCGTAGTTTGACTCTGGATTATTGTGTAGGGTGTCGTGCCGTGGTACGATTGGTCTGTTCCTAGTAGATGGTGAAGTTCGGTGGCTTGTCGAAGGCCTGGTAATGGTGGTAGGTTTTGACCTTGGATACGCATCAAAATAAGTTGTCCGGGAGGTATGCAATGGCCCTGACGCTTCGAAGGGCATGATAGGTGACACTGAGGATGATGACTTGTCCTTTTCACGCCTGAGCGATAGGAACGACGAACTCTTTCGAGGTACACGATGAGATGAGCCACCTGCGGACCCAGTAATGGGCTGAGGGCGCGAAATTATGGTTTGCATAGGTGGATACCTGGGAACAGGACGCTTGACCCGAACAAGAAGAATTAATGGATGTCAATTGAAGGAATGAGTGCCGCGAACAACAAGGGCAGCAGCGCTAACGAGTCCCGTCTCTAGAGTGTTGCCGCCTTTTCTGGGATTGTGCAACTCCCTGGTCCGTCTGCAGACGGTACACTTCAAGAGGAAAAAAACAGGCGATGGAGGAGGAACAGCATATGCCACTCAACTCTCATCACCATCAAATTCCTATTATTTGTTCCTGTCACACCGTATATTATTAAGTGAATAAATGCACAAGATCTCCATATGTATGATACAAAAGGTTTGCAAAAGGTGTTTGCAGTTGTGATATGATACAGTATATGAGTCAGAAATGCCAGTGCGAAGTAAAGGTATATGGTGTACAGACAGACGCATTATAATCTAGCACCCACTCACATGAACCCCGTGCACGTCAGCAACCTTCATCAATTCGTCAATAGCAGACCCGCTCCATTGTACAGAGAGGCGTGATCTGCAAGGAAGTTGAAGACTGCGTAGATGTATGAGTTTCCCGCTGTGGATGAAAGAAATCCATTCACGCGGGAGAACCGTAACAGTGCGCCCCAAAATGGATAAATCTTCCAACCACCGGCAATGCTCCTCAATGAGATTGATAGTGTCGATGTCAACATGAACATTGACAAGTCGCAAGGTGCGAAGTGAGGATGAGTTATTGTCGAATATAGGATGAGCGAGTGGGCCTTCAACGTCCGCCTCAAATTCCAATAATTCAACAGCGCAGGAGTCAAGAACACATCGCACTTGTTCATCGAGTTCCGAGGCATGTGCAGTTCTGACACGCAAACAAGAAAGTGTTGGGGTCTCGTGTAACAACTGCGAAATAAATCCTCTGGTGATGGTGACATGATCGAAATGTAGATGAGAGATTTGCAGCTGATATGGTATGGAGGGAGTTGAAACAGCGAGTTCGATGTTGGTGAGACGAAGTGTCTTCAGGCCAGAAAATTGGAATGCTATTGATTCGTCCCATTCCAAAGAAGGACAGTCGGCGGGGGAAAGGCAATGAGCCATTGAGCTTCCATCAATGTGAACACTGGAGATGGACTGTGGATCTGCGATTCTGTGTAAGAATCGCTCTGCTCTGACGGACAGAAGGCCACCGAGGGTAATGTGAAGTAGCCCCTCAGTGGCAAGGATGGAGTTGAGGCTAGCCCTGTCTTGGGAACTAATATATCTGTCGGCCCCTGGCATTGGTCGTAATTCAATTCCCTTGACGAGATTGACTAGTGAAGGGTTGGCAGAGAGTGCTTGTGCAAGTCTCGCACACGAGCGGAAGGACAAAACGCTGGGTTCTGCGAATAGCCTTCGTCGAACTGGTTCCAACCATGCCGACGAGACCCGGGAAAGCTGAACTAGATCCGCGGGCCACCAATGGTCCGAGCTCTCGAGAATCATATAGACAAGGTCTTCAACGAAAGGGGAACGTTGAAGCGACTTGGACAGCGGAAGCGTCGTAGAGGTGGACCGAGGAATATCTGGCGCAAGCTGCGAACCATTATTGAAGCCATTGCATGGGGCTGCTGATGATGGGGACATAACGCGTGTTAAGGTCGTGTTTAGTAGATGGGACCTAGTACATATGGCTGAATATATAAGAGTCAGGTGATGCTGTGGTAGAGGTTGGATAGAGATAAGATAAGATTTATCGCAGGATCAAGGTTTGATGGCTGGATTCTAATTCCCAGCCCCTCCTTGGATGCATGCAGACAAACCTCCTTGTACTTCGGATCATTCAACTCAACAAGCATTGCATTATATCGGCAAGGTCTTACTTACAAACGCGTGGCCCTTGTGAATAACTTCGAGCCAAGCCTTCTGAAACTACCTCTGAATTTTCTATAGAATGGCAACAGGCGCTCAACGCTATGACATACCCATAGCTCGGCGGCCTTCGTCATCATGGCTCAGGTCGCTGATGGCTCTGTGTTTCTGTATCTTATTCAACTTTGGGTGCCTCATGGTTCATGGGTCACAAGTTGTATTCCTTTTACCTCTGCGACTTCTTCCATTCAGATGGTCAAGCAAGCTATATGACGAAGGCATTTGCTATACGAAGGGAGCTTTTGGATGTCTTTGTAGTAAGTACTGTTGTCGCCGTCGGATAAGCGCCAAGGTAACTTGATTCAATTCACAGTCTTGATGTGTCAGTGGTTTGCCCCGACGAAATTGAGCATTACTTTTGAAACAGAAGGCAAGGGCCGCTTCAGTACTGAAGACATCGAAAGCATTGTCGTCAGGAATGATGCAGGAGACGTTATATCTTTGAGCCTTCCAACGAAGTTCGTTCTGATATCCAACCACCAGGTACAGGCTTTCATCATGAAATGCTTCCGGTGTTAAAACATTCTATAGATTTACGCTGATTGGTGGTACACATGGTGCCTCACTTATTTCGTGGGGGCTCAGGGGGTACACCGCTACGTCTATATCACCTTGAAGAAAAGCTTGCAATGGGTCCCCATTGTTGGCTGGGTATGTCAATCGTTTCAACTACATTGATGTGTTTCTTTACGCTTTCCAAGGGGATGCAACTTTATGGTTTTATCTTCCTGGCTCGTTCGTGGGCTTCGGACCGAATTCAACTTGCGTCGCATTTGTCTGCCTTGGGTAAGCGTGCTGAGGAGGAAGACAGGCCACTCTGTTTCCTCCTTTATCCAGAAGGAACACTTGTGAGCCCCAATACTCGCCCAATTAGTAAAAAATTCGCAGACAAGGAGGGCATAGTGAGTGTTTAACGAAAGAGGCTACTGTGAACTTAACTGTTCTTGATTCTGATTAGACAGACTTAAACAATTTGCTCCTTCCAAGGTCAATGGGTTTATATTACAGCCTACGGTCACTATCCCCTCGAGTGCCTGACCTAAAGTTGATTGACCTTACCGTGGTGTATCCTGGTACAGTGGCCCTGCTTTGCTTTCGTTGAACTCATATTCATCTCTTCATCGAATACTATGTCGCTTTAGGCATACCTCCGATGGGATACGGTCAGGACTACTATACACTACGTTCTATTTTCATGAACGGTGTACCACCGCCTGTCATTCACATCCATCTGAAAATGTTCGACGTTGCGACCGGTGTCCCAATTGGAGATACATCTCCTCTGTCTGGCTCGCCGTCTCAAACGCCAGACCAAGAGAAAGATCTATCTGAAGAAAAGAAGACATTCGATGGGTGGTTACGGGGTTTGTGGCAGGAGAAAGATGAATTGGTGACTGAATTCTTACAAACAAATTCCTTTCGCTCGGGCGGCATGTCCCCAGTTAAAATCCCAGTCAGATTGCGGCGAAAGCGAGAGGTGCTTGATGCATTTTGCTTCTTCTTGCCAGCAGGTGCTGGATATTTGTGGGGCAAGATACGACAGTAGATCTACAAATATAGGATGTGTTTTGTCGTAACCTGCCAATGAAGATGGCCTTGCGGTCATGCACTAGGGAATGACGAAGCCTGCACTCTTTGCTCCTCGATTTTTTTCACTAGGAATAGGCTGGTATCCAAAAACCTCTCCACACAGTTGGCGAGGCATCCTTCCTCTCCACGGGAGAATCGAGTTGAAGGTGTTCCAGTTATGCACCTAGTTTCTTGTTGAGGAGAGGGTCGGAATGTTTTTTTGAGGTAATACGTACTTATTCCAGCACATAGTTGTCAGCGTATGGATGGAAGAGTGCATTTTTGCCTGTGGTTCTTCAGTGAATGAGCGAAATGGCGAAAACGAATGCTTACCTGTGCTTGTTCCTTTGCGAGGAAGTTGCTCAACTCTTTCTGCGTGGGATTTGAGCATGATATAACGCGTCAAGAGAGAAAGCTGGACGAACTTGGGTTGCTTCATCGAATTTCAAGTTTTCCATGTTGGTGATGATGAGTTAAACTCGACGCCAAGCCTAGCGGAATTTGGGCGTTCAGTTACGTAATCGAATGTGCTATTTTTGGAAGCATTGAGTATGGATCCTTCTAGTGAGAGCTTTATGGACTTCTATAGCGATGGCGAGATAATCAAGTAACGTGAGTCGCGGCTGTTCCAAGCTGCCTCGTGCATCTTTAGCCTCGTGCCCCCATATTCCTTTCAATGGCTACCAGCAGCTCGTCTACAACATGGATTGCAGATCCAACTCCCCCGTAAGCCCTTCAGTTCTTGAGAATCCATAACATGCACCAACGGCTTTGATTTCTCTCGAAGTGTTGGCTATTTAAGTCGTAAAGCTCTTCCGATTAAGCGCCACGACGCAGAACCCCTCACTCGTGAGGATGTTCAATACGATTTACTGCATCACATATTCTCTGACAGAAATGCCGTTTTTACCAATCCGACACCTGGTGCCAATCCTTTGTGTGGAAAGTCCGAGAAGGTCACTTTTGCGGAGCTATACATATCCGCACTCTACAATTCGAATAAATGCTCCAAAGTCCTCAGGGAAAAGATGGTTGAGACACCAGCGTTCGCAACTGAACTAGCCAAAATATCCCTTCTTACAAACGTGGGCCGAATCAATACTACGATGGCTTGTGAGGTGCCCATGCACTGCGATGATTATGTCTCTCACATCGACTCTTTAGTTTTTCCCGAGATGAAGACTGCTTTGAGAACATATCACCCAGTTCCGTCCTTGCAAAAGACCAACGGGAATGCTCAGGATGCGCCTAGAATCAAGAATTGTCTCAAAGCAGCTCTTCTTCCCACTGAAATCAAAAGTACCCCTCCCTCGTCCCCGGATGAAATTTGCGAAATAAGGGTGAGTGATTATCTTGCGTTGCACTCCATGCTTATGGTGACTGCATATCTTATGACATACTCAAGAGAGCAGGTTTTCGACCGCCTACTACAATTGTGAACCTTGTGTTTGTTCTCGCCAACCATGCTGCTGTAAGGCTTCTTCTATAATACCTGCATTATGACCTACTTTTCCTTAGCCACTAGCGAACGTCCACTTCGACGGTTCACTCAATTTTCTGGATCTTTTTTTACCAAATAGAGGGCTGGTATCTGCAGATCGTGCTCGTGCTTTCCTTTGGCTGGCGTATTTCTACTTGGAATCCGACGAGGGAGAGAACCCCTTTGCCGATGAATACTCCCACAAATACCCCGGCAAAGCCCCTTGGTTGCGCTCAATGACCGACCATCAGAGGAAGACGGAGAACCTCGACACCAACGAAGAGATGTTGTGGGGAAAGAGAATGTCTGCTCAAAGGAATGCATTTCTACAGAAACTCGTAAACTCGCTAGAGGATGACAAAAAGGCGCGGTCACCTCCTCAGCCCGCCATAAAAGGTTTCGTTTCAGGTGAGTTTACCATGACCTTGGACAATGTGGGCCCCCTTCATGCGTTGCAGTGAACGAGGGCACCCTCCGTCGCCCGAGACAGCCACCTGAGGAAGGGGCGTTTATGTATTATGTTCCCCAAAACAACCCACCCATAGATGCCGATGGAGTCAAGAGAAGTAAAGGCCGTTATTCTGGCGTAGACGTAGTAGCTAATTCATGCCTTCTAGGTGCTCCGCTGCAATTACAGTCGCACCCTCAACCTAGACATCATCCGTCTACATTAATTCCTCCACGCCCTCAGACACGGACAATGTTGCAACGTCAGAAACTTCCTTGTCATTCGTCCCCTTATTTTGACTCTCAATGTTCATCTAGAAGCGTGGCATGTCGTCACTACCACAGATCCGCTTGTGGATTCAGATGACGACCTGGAGCATGCCGACGAGCATGTTCTAATAGATTATAGTGAGCCTGTTCTTGTTAGACTCTCAAAGACGCTGATCGCAAACGCATCATCCTCAGCTCGTCGTATGCATGTGTTGTCGCGCATTGAAAAGACTGTTTTCAGGCCTCGCCACTTCAACTGATTACGCTGAGTGATAACTCAGTATTTCATAGGGATTCTGAGGTCTATAATGATGAGTATACGCATATCACACGCGGTATATAGTTGATACCATGCACGAAATATATCCTATTCCAAGAGTACGGAACGAACCAGGCGGCTACCACGAAAAAAATCAAAAGAATGTGGGGTGGACAAAAGTCTGTAAGGAGACTGCAACATGGTTTGCACGAAGAAAGGACATATTTTTTGGGCTTTCCTCCTGTCTCGTATCTGGATGAATAAATGCCTCAAACCGTCACAAAAGTCGAGTTGAAAATACAATGAAAAAGGTCACTCAGAAACCGACATCGAATCAAAAGCCTCCCGGAAGAGCCAACACAGGGTGCTCGAAACCTGAGCGTTCACGAAGAGGCAAGATATCTGCAGGAGCACTATGTCGCTTCCACTTCGCCCCACGATCATCTCCCGCAACTCCGTCAAGACGCTGCTCGAAGGAAGATGTTCTACGTCTCAGGGTAGACAGCATATCGTGTGCTCTACGTTCTCGCGGAGACAACGCAGCGATATTGGGCTGTGCAAGGCTTGAAGAAGGAAGTTTGGGCCGAATTTCAGGCGCTTTCGAAATCTTCGGCACAAGGACAGGTGGGATGACTATAGGCTTGTTATCCTGCTTGGGGCCACGAACGGGCATCTGGAGTCGTCCCACACCAAGCTGCAGTCTAGGGCGATCTGGGCATGCAGTCGGAGGCAAGCTGTTAACAGGGGCCTCGCCAACACGCGAGCGAACGTGTGTCTGCGAGGACATGTGTGCAGAGATCTGATCGAGCGAAGGAAGAGGCCGTCCAGAAGAACGCCGCGAGGGTGGTTCCTTCACTTTAGCGTGCTCCGGGGTACGGAAGTCTACACACTCAATCCAGGGTTCACGTCCATAAGAGAAGGGCCTGTAGCAATGATCGTCATTCAATGATTCGAATAAGGCGAGAGGTGAGACGAGCCCAGGGGAGGGAAGGGAGTAGTGGAAGATCGCAGGAGAATCGGGTGGAGTCTTTGGGGTCAAAGTCGCCGTTGGGGATGGGGGTGCAAGCACCTTGGACAAGAAGAGAGACCGGCGTTCAACTGGATGATGAGTTAGATATAGCAAGTGTAATATTCCTTGTTTTCATACCATGCTTGTTCTTGTGAGCCCTGAGAGCAATTTCCTTGCGAAGATCATTCTCCTTCCGGGAACCGAGGGCAGAATTTCTCTCCCTGGATGCCTGGAGCAAGGCCTCGAAACGCTCACGCTCTAGGCCTTTAGCTGGCGACGCAGTATCAGAAGGGCGGAGAGGAGAAAGCGGTTTGGGAACGGGGCTAAACTTGGTTAAAGTCGGGGGAGGAGTGAGATGAACTGGGCGAAAGGCGGCGTCGTCGTCGTCGGGGCTGGTGAAGGCCGCGGAAAACGGGGAGTAGGGCTCGACGACGGGCTCCTGCGGAGGGGCCAGGGAGATGGAGATCTGAGGAAGAGTAACGAGCGTGGAATTCATTGGAATAAAAGACAGAATGAACAGGCAGGGCAAAATGAGACAGACGGCGACCAGCACCAGAGGAAGAGGACTAGAACGAGCCAACCAGTCAAGTCAAGGTGCAGGATGGTCTTGTTTTCAGGAGAAACTTCCCATCAATTCGGTTAGCTTTTCTGAGTGTTGGTAACCAAGCACATCACGGCCACATCGCCATTGCCAATGCTACAAATCAGAAGATTGACAACAAGTTTCCGACCATGACCTATCTAATCCACCCTCACTACTGTTCTAAAGGCCTTCAACCTTGACGGCCTCAGCCAACTTTTCTCTGAACAGCTTCTCCGCATCCATCCAGACTCGCGAGCTCGGGAAGTCAAGCAGAGAAGGCAGAAGATCTGCGCTAAACTGCTCCGATGCTTCCCGTGGGAGCAGTGTGGGTAGGTGGTCAATTGAGATCACAGAAAGGGGTGGGTTTCCAGGGCTACTCCCAATGTCAGTGAAACTACTATCTACAGAAACAAGTCACACTCACCCAACTTCGACGGGTACAGTAGGCTCAGAGAATGTGGTATTGATGTTGTAGATGGGAATGGGGTTGAAGGGATTTGTCGTATCGCAACTAACGTCCACGACGACGGACAAACGGCGGCCCTCGCCAGCTCCAAGAATTGACTTGTGATCGATAAAGTTAGGGATCTTGGAGGAAAGGTAAATGCAGTTGACGAAAATGTCGACGTCGAGGATCTCTTGGAAGGGTCCTCCTTTCTTTGTCTCCTCCAGATCCCACTTGAGGATATCGTCTCTGCAATTTGTGCGGTCAGATTAACGATCCAGGCGACTGAGCTTTTCCACGTACTCGTCGAGGCCGATCTTCCTAAACAGATCAACGGCACCACGACCACATCTGCCTAAGGCACCAATAACGAGGGCCTTGACGCCCTTTCCGCTACCGCCAAGAAGTTCCTTGACAGCCTTGACCATCTCTTTTTCGTTGGGGAATGGGGTCAATAGACCAAGCTTTTCACCCTTCTTTTGTGCCGCCAATGCGAGTGCACCGGCTGCCGCTCCCGCAAAGCCTGCATGGAACCCAAAAGCAGCAACACGTCGTCCGGTGGAATCGTTCAAGAATTCCAGGTCGTAGAGGGTTCCGTTACCGTGATGGAACCGGGAAAGGACCTTGGACCATCCGCCTTGCTGCTTGTAGCAATGAGCAAACTGGATATGAGTGTGAGGCAAGGGCTCGGCTGATTCCTGGAGCTCTTTCAATCCAATGATTGGGATGTCTTTGGAAGCATTAGGCCATGAGTTGTTTTCGACCAACTCGCATCCAACTCTACAAATCTGATCAACAACAGATATCGATAATTTATTGTGAGAAAGACTTACTCTTCGTATTCTTTGTCGTCGAAGATCCTCTGGTTATCGCGTTCAACAAAGATCTTGAACCCTTCGTCGATGAGCCTCTTGGAGGTCGTTGGTGTGAGCGCAGCTCGACGTTCGAATTCCTTGGTTTCACAACGGAGCCAGAGTGTGCGCGACATTATGAGAGTAGTTAGCGTCTGGGAGAATGGGGTGGAGAAATGAGAATAGTCTTTTATGATATGAGTCTTTTTTAATGCGATTGATAGGTTGAGTCAGTGATCAAAATTTCGCTTAGATGGATCTGATTTTGATGCGATTGCATTTCAGATTTTTGCCTCAGACTTGTCACCCGACGCGCCATTCATCAGGACTATAAGATTATACGAGTCCATTCACTTGGGGTACATGTCGAACGTCTACTCAGAAGTTGGGTATTTGGGCTATGTTCTCTTCAAGGACTTGTGCATTCTATATAAGTTCTCAGCGAAATCTGTTTTCCCTGTGTCAAACCGTTTCAAGACATCCACAGCCGTTCCAGCCGCGACATGCTGATCTCCATTTCGTAATACTTCCATTGTAGCCTTAGTAAACTGATCCAATGGCATCCAGAATTTGGAGAGCTTCTCTGTGGTACCATACACTGAAATGAAAGGGATTGAAAATTAGCTAAGGGACATTCTCATTACAGATATACACAGGCGGCTGACCGTCGTGAAGTTCGGATTCGAGAAGCCTGCTCATCAGTTAGAATGATATCACAGCCGCGGGTGCACAACGGCGGCTCACGGCGGGATGATCTCCAGAACATGGACGTTGGTGAGCACAGGACTTTGAAGGAAGCAGCCTACTTACCGCAAGCTTCAAGAAATGTGGTGGTAAGAAGAGCGTAACGACAGATACAATCGACGTGTAATTGACGTCGATTTCGCTAGTAATGTCTGGGTGCATATGTTTGGGGTACATATATCCGCTGAAAGAGAAAAGACACCTACTGGCGAAATGAACCTTGTCTTTGAATTCGAATTCATGTTGGACACCAGCGCACAACACGATTGTGTCCAGTTTCTAAGAGTTGATCGGACACTCATCAGAGGAGGTGGTATCGTTATATTATGCACATCTGGACGTTTAGCCAAGACATCATCAACGAATACTTTCAGGCTCTGAACATCGGTGTCAAGCTCCACCTCCACAGTTTGAAGGCCAGACTTGAACTCTTCTAAATGGTCCTTGTCGGCGGCCAGCTGCAATGACCTTTGGTTTCGAAGGTAAGTCTGCATTTGCTAGAGCTATAGCGCGGCCGATACCGGACGTGGCGCCAGTAACAAGAACTGGTTGCCTGTCGTTGAATGGTCTTTGGACTAAGTGATTTAAGGAGGAGAGGTCTTTATAGCAATTTTTTAGACATCGAAAGTCGGAACACGGCAAATCTTGACATAAGGATGAGTCATGTATGGCTCCAAGCGACATACGGAAATGAGAAGAGAGTCAAGAGACGATTTGACAAGAGGGCCTACCAAGAGGTGTCGTCCATGAGCAGCCTTGTCTCCGAGTCGGCAACATCCGATGTCCAACTCTACCCCTTCACCAACACAGGACGTTGATATTGAGGTGAGTCCGAGAGCCCTACATATTTCCTCCTTCAGATCCTCATATATCAAACGCAGTCGTTAATTCCTACTGCCGATGAGTTGAAAGAACAGGGAAATGACTACTTTCGGTCCAGTCAGTGGGACGAAGCTCTAGTTGCATACCAATCAGCCCTTGGTTACCTACCCAAGAGGATCGATATTGCTGCTAATAAAGAAGACTCCCAAGAGATAGACGCAAAGCCTGTCGTTGTCGAGCAACATACCACTCAAACTGCTGCTGTGGCACCCAAAGAAAAGCCAGATGCGATCGCGAAACGTCGCGCTGTTTTGAATGCAAATATCGGCGCATGTTATGTGAAATTGGTATGCATGGAAGGATAAACGATGAGTTCGTTCCCTGACATCTTCGATAAGGCTGAACACCAGAAAGCTATAGACGCTTGTTCGCAAGGTGCGATGTTCTTCTTCCGTCAGATTCACTGACTCGATCCTTTTTCAGCCTTACTAGATGACCCAGAATACATAAAGGCTCTCCAACGACGTGCTAGTTCAAATGACATTCTTGATTCATGGTCATCCTTGACTGCCGCGCAAGAAGGTGTGGTTAAATCACCTGTCTCGTGCTTGACACGTTCTCTAATGTCATTTTGCATATCCCTTCTCAGACTATAATTCCCTAATCAAACTTCTTCCACCATCGTCCTCACAGTTACGGGAAACAGAAAAGGCTCTTAGTTTGCTGAAGCCTCGCTTAGAGTCAGCTCAGAAACGAGAGACAGCAGAAATGATGAGCAAACTCAAGGGCCTTGGAAATAGTATCCTTGGTACGCCAAATTGTTCCTTTCATAAAGGAGATATTGACATGTTATTGCTTAGGAAACTTCGGACTTTCCACCGACAACTTCAAGTTCGAACCAAACGGACAAGGAGGCTATTCCATGAATTTTCAACGGTAGAAGCGTGATGAACATGGACTGAGATCGACGATGCCAGTAGCATTTCTGTTAGAATAGCTATCCTATTGGTTCATGAAAACGGAGTTAGTCTAGGAATGTCGTAGGGTTCCGGAATACGGTGGCTTTACTAAGGGGCCAAATCTGAGCCAAGGATTAACAAAAGTCGTTTTCCAAAGCTCACTCGTACATACCCTCGCGAACAGTCTCGCCTGAATTAGGGAGATGGGTACAGGCCCATATACTCTCGAATCTCTTGAAAGTGTGGCGTTGTCACCGATAACCCAGACATGTCCCTTCGGTACGACAACATGTTCCGTAGAAGGAGCGTACACTCCAGTGGGATCGACGCACACTATGTCACCAGGCAGCCCAAGGATCCTTTTGCATATGACGTCGCCTGGGTTGAGCGGGGATTCGATAACCATGAGGTCACCACGCGCGATTTCTGGGTTGAGCCAGTACGACAAGCGGTTCTCTATGACGATCTCTCCTTCGACGCCTAGCGTAGGGAGCATAGAAGGGCCATACATCTGTGTAAGAAGTCAGTAAACCATGCGGTTATGTAGAATAGACTGTTTCACAAAAGAAGGTCTTCCGATGTATTGTGAAGTGAGGTGGACCGCGCATCCCCAGTTGAAAACCTGTTTAAAGACTGAGATTCTACTTGCACGATGTAGCGCATCTGACGTACATGGAGGGCTACCCGACCTACAAAAATTCCACGTGTGGGCCAGGTTGTTTGTATTAAAGCAGAGTACGTTCGTGAACAACGCTGAATGGAATTGCTAAATGCTTTCGCTAGCCTTTGAAAGACATGAACGCCCATGAATACATAGGCAGGAGGGTCCCTCAGGCCTCAGGAAATGCGTATTCAGATGTTGAGATTTGGTCGCGCTTGACCCGCGGAGTTTGTATCTTATCCCCCTTTGTAACTCGTGGCATCTTTGGATTTCTTTCGACAATGACATCGAATATCTGGTCCTCTTCAATCAGAGAACGATGTCTTCTTTCAAGCGCAAGGGATCGGTGAAGCAGGCATCAGTACCCCCAGGGACGCGGATCTCGCCGGCGACAACTTCGACGATCATCACTTCCACCGGTATACCTTCATTTGACGACATTCTTGGTGGCGGATTACCACTATCGTGCTCCGTGCTCATCGCCGCTCCCGACCTCCATTCCTCCTATGGCGACCTTGTTCAGAAGTACTTTGTTGCTCAGGGCCTTGCATCCGCGCATAACTTGTGCGTCGTTGACGACAATGCAGATACTTTTGTGAAAGATATCATGTGGACTCCTGTCGGGAGAAATGGAGCTACTGCTCCTGACTCGGCTCTGGATGAAGAGGATCAACCTGGGCAACAAGGGAATCAGAAAATCAAAATAGCATGGCGTTATGAGCAAATGAAACCTTTCCAAACTACTGTGCCTGCATCCTCTCTGTCTGTAAGCCGTCTAACAGCCATTCAAGCTTGGGGATTTAACAGTGCTGCCTGACAGGCAACCAACGAATATTGCAATAGCTTTGACCTCAGTAGTCGCATGCCAATATCAGTTATCGAAAAGGCACATCAATCAGGACAGCTCTCATTCCTCAGTGTGAGGTCCCTTAGCCAGGGTAGAACTTCAGTGTTCGAGACCCTGAATCGAATCAGAGCAGTTCTCAGTCCACAAGCGCCAGAATCATCTTCTGGTCCCTGCCCACTTCGTATATGTGTCCCGTCTCTGGGTTCTCCTCGGTGGGGAGAATTGAATCAGCAAGTAAGCTGAAATTTTAATTGGTGCCAGGATCCTGAATAACACGTTACAGGACATTTTGTATTTCTTGCATTCGCTTCGAAGTATTCTGAGGGAAAATTCTCATGCATGCGCTTCAATAAGTCTCGCACCACATCTTACGACAGAGGTATGGGGCGGTAAGGGTTGGTTGCAAAAACTTGGTTGGGTAACAGATGCCGCATTCACATTATCTGCGTTTTCCGGTTTGTGTTCTGTCTTACGGTGTTCTTACATACATCATACTAAGGGATGTTTTTAGCTGATCCATCTTTGACGATGACGTTTCCAAACCATCACGGCCTTCTTCACATACACACATTGCCAGCTCCACATTCGATTCTTCCACCGAGCGATAAATTTTCTACTCTCCGCGGACTGTCTGCTTCTGCAGGAGGGACGGGAGGCAGTGGCGAAAACAACCTCACGTTCAAGTCGACTCGGAAGCGCCTGATCTTTGAAACACTGCATCTCGACATTGAAGGCGGGGTTGGCGAACGGCGAACGACTCCTTCAACGATTGCGATTGATACAACTGGCAAGGTGCATGAAGGCACACATGATCATTCAGGCCACGCGAGCAAAGGGGCTGCGTTTGCTACGGTTCAAGTGGCGCTGGAAGAATCCGAAGATCCAAAAGCAGCTTTAAATGCGACTGATGGGGGAGACAAAGCAGCAGCTTTGCCAGAAGGCAAACCAAAAAAGCCAAAGAAGCAAGTTGCATTCCGAGCAGATCGACCAGACTTGTATGATTTCTAAGCTTTTCTGCCAATGAATTGTGAGGAGAAATCTGTCGTTTGAAGTGGAGATAGCTTTGATTACGGAGTCGTAACGTCGGTCGGGGATTTAGCGGTGTAGCAACGATCAGAGATTATCGATTCGCCTTGAGAGGGGTTGTACGGAGTGTTTTTTGGGAATGAGGGCTCACAAGAGGCAGGGCTTATAGGATTGGCTATCTGGTGCGGTGCTACATAACATGCATAGTACGTCCACGAGGCATACTAGCAGAAATAAACATGTTGTATCGGATCCGAGCATGAATGGAGTACAGGGAGCTTGGCGGTGGGCGGTACGTGTTGATGACAGGAGTTTCGGTGTATGTAAGAGCCCCCTAGACGTAAAGGACGAGCGAAGACAACACCAGTCTCGTATACATTCCACACTCGATAATATTCTGGCGATAGTGGTTGTTGGGCAACAGGATGCTCATGTGAGTGTCAAAATCAGCTGAAGCGTGGAAGAGTGATGGGAAATTAGACGATGCACGCAGCAGCGGACCTGGACAAGCTCAACAACGGCACCCGCAAACAAGCTTGCACGTCGACTACTGGAGGCACAAGGCCCTGCCCGCGATGCCAAAGGACCCATGGACCGGTGAGAGCGTATTCATTACCATGTTATCTCAGGGGCTCATAGCAACTTGTGTGCCCAGATGAGCAGCAGGAAGTCCTTTCGCCGGGAGGTCTTCCACCGAGCTTTCCACCGTCTCCCTTGTCTCCCACTGTGTACGGACGACCACGTGCACCCACTCCCTCTGCTATAGAGGGCGACTGGCCAGACTCCCCCTCTCTCATTACTGCCACTCCAGCCAACTCTCTCTATCAGTTGTCTCAGGACTCGCCCCAAGACGACCCCCTTCCCTCGCCGCCCTCGTTTGCACGCCCACCAAAGCAGCCCATGCCTCTCCCTGACCCCTCCCACTTTCCCGATCCATATCCCTTTCGTCCCCACCATCATCTCTCCAGCGTCCCTGCCCTTTCTTCAGCAGGTTCTTCCTCAACCCGGTCGTCTGCCTACACAAGCTCTGCAGCAAGTGGCCTCGCTTCAGGCGACTACGGTCACATACATGTCGCTTCAGGCGACGATGAGTCTGCTGTAGGCGTCGGTATCACTTCCGATGCCGTAGTCCAGTTGCTTGCAAGCGACCCCACTGTCTCTTCTTCTGCTCGCGCCATCCAGTCCAGAGCTCCAGTCGACCAGACCCGCTGGTCTGACTCCTACTCCAGGTCCCGATCTTCATCCATCGGCAACAGCAACACAAACATCATACTCGATAATATCGCCCCCACGCTTCAACAAAAACCCAGCTACGACATGGGCTGGGTAGATGAGCGGGACGAGGTCGCCATGAGCGAAGAGGAAACCGACGACGATCACGCCCTCGTTGAGGACGAGGATGAAGAGAAGGAAGAGGAACGTACCTCTGCCGTTGTCGTTGCAGAAGAGGGTCGCGGCTTGATTGTGCACGGTGGCAAGCTCCCTGTTACGCAGCTCCAAGTCCTGCCTGGTGAGCACTTACCTCCTGTCTCTGTTAATTTGCTTCTTATGACTTCCAGGTACGACTCATTTGCTCATCGGTTCTTCCACCACTCCAAACGCCATGCCCGCCTTCTTGACATCCTGCCTTCCTCAAATATGTCATAGTCTTCTGGCTTTGGATATTTCAACAAATTTCTTGGGTGCCCTGCCCCCCGTCCTTGCTGTATGCGAACATCTTGAAGAACTCAACATCGCTTTCAACCCTCTTCGCGTTCTTCCCGTATTCCTTGCCGACCTCACTAATCTTCGCGTAATCATAGCTGATTCGACTGGGATCAGCACATTGCCTGAATCATTCGTCGACCTCGACAAACTGCACACCATCAGCGTCCGAAAGAACAAATTAAATGCGCTTCCAAGCTGGCTGTGCCTCCTGCCCGCATTAAATACCCTCTTTGTTGACGGAAACCCATTCCAGGGCCCATGGAAGGCACTAGTCGAACCCCTCCTGACGAAAGTCCCTATGTCGCCTTTATACGCTCCTTCCACACCTATTTTCCCTCCCCGAACCACGAGCATACAATCATCGACCGACATAGAGACGGACACCACCGACATCGACGATGTATATGATTCTGCTCCCAATAGTGCAGGTCTCGACGATCATTCATTTGGTGCTGACGATGAAGATCACACGATCACCCCTGCTCGCATCCTTGCTCCGTCGTTCGGACGGTCAATAACTTCCCCTTTGCCTGCTGGCCCTCCAATGCCTCCTCCACCCAGGGGACTTACTCGTACACGAACCACCCCGAATCGCGCGCATTTTGAACAGTCAAGACCAAAGACGGGACAGGCTGCTGTAAACCAGCAAGACCCTGGTTTTAAATCAGTCGACGAGTTTGGCTCTGAGCGCGAACTACGCAAGATGAAGAGTGCTGGCGATCTTCGCCGGGGAAAAACGACAGGCGGTACACCACCGGGTCCAGCAACCCGACCAGCCCTTACCAATTATACCACCTCCGCTTCCAGCTCAAATCTACTGAGCTCTACGTCTACTAGCACACCAGACCGATCAGATATGGCCAAGCGTTACGCCACGATGGGACCAAGGCTTGTGCCTGCCGATAGCCCAGCGCGTCCTACGACCAATGGGATGAGACCACAACTTACCAGATCAATGTGGGAGACACCATCTGATACTATTGAGGATCCATCACCTTCCCTCAACAATCGGGTTTCATTCACACACAGTAACGGTACCTCCCCTCTGCCCAAGCCTTCAATTCAAGATATCCAAGATGGGAAATATCCCAACCGAGCTCGATCGGCCAAAGATGGGAAAGAGAAGGGGAGTCGATGGGGATTTTTGAAAAAGATGTCAATGGGAAAGATGAAAATAGACTCACCTTCGGCCAGCATCAGTCAAAACCGTGGATCTCGACCACATACATCTGCGGGATCCACATCACGAAGCCTTACGTCAACACCAGAACGCTCAAAGACGCCTCAGATTGATGTGCGCTTTTCGACCACGGGCATCCTTGACGTGCTTCCACCTCAACTCGCTACTTCATCAAGTTCGCCTCCCGTTCTCACCAAGAAGCCTTCCCGCGATCTGTTGAAAGTTGTACCACCTCCGACAGCATCGACGCATCTTGCACCATCGTCATCGCTTGCCAGAGCAGCGAAACGCCGAAGTTTCCTTCCAATCGATGGGCCAGGAAGTTTGTCACTGAACTTACCCGCACAAGATCTCTCTTCGTCATTCGTACCTGCGTTGTCGCCTGTCAACGGGGAAGACGACGAACAAAGAGTGGCCACTCCTATAGGTGATAGTGAACAATACTTGCGTCGGGAGGAAGAGCGGGCCCGCGAAGCATATATGCGTGCACTCCGATCCGTTATGGCCTATCTTAAGGACATGAATGACTTGGGACTTTCGCAACAGGCCAACCCTTTGAGCATGTACGGTGTTGCTGCAGATGACTCAGTGACCCCTCGTTCGAGGCGACCCACGATGGTCGAAGGACAACGTGAAGTATCCATGGCACTTAGTGGCTCGACCGCATCCCCGGACTCCAACGCACAGCTTCGCTCAATTGAATCCATTGCTGGCCTTCGGAGCGGAGGTTCAATGCAGACTCTCAGTGTTGCAACCACTGACAGCAATGGCTCATCCTCAGAAGAGCGCAAGTTTAAGGACGACAAGGGAAAACGGGCCATGATTGTTCGAGAAATTGTTGCGTGAGTAACGACGCTGTTGATATAATGCCGTTACAGCGAATTCATTCTTCCATCATAGAACTGAACGGACTTACGTCAAGGGCCTGCAAGAATTGATGGACATCTACATCAAGCCTGGATGTGACGCGGTTAACATTTTAAGCGGTGTTGGGTCGAACAAAGATACCGTCGTTCCCACTACAGACCGAAAGGTTGTTTTTGGTGGGATAGATGCTCTCTTCTCCTTCCACAACGATAGTTTCCTTCCTGCGCTTGAAATCGCCGCGGCGCCATTGATGAAGTCGCCAGAACAGATCCAACAGGTGGACATTGACGGCCAGCTATCTTTGGACGTGGTCAAAGCAGTGGGGAGCATGTTCCTCAAGCACGCAGCGTTCATGAAAATGTATTCGAGCTACATCAAGTAAGGGCCTCTTTTAGCCTTTTAAATGGCACTCTTCCGTGTTCTGACTTGGAATCACCCGACAGTAACTTTGACAACGCTGTTCTGCGGGTGAAATATTGGACAGCGGAACGTAATCCACAAGGGACCACGAGCCCGGGCTCCTCAGCATTATCACCCTCCTCCAGCACTAGCCAGCTGAATGGCCTGGCCATAGCTTCGAACTCCGCACCTGGGGTCACTCTTGATACTGGTCCCGCCGCCACTGGCGTTCCCAACCTTACGTCGAGTCAACGCAAACGGATCAAGTCCTACTTGAAACGTTGTCGTTTGAATCCGCGCCATTCACAGCTAAATCTGGAAGGCTATCTACTTCTCCCAGTTCAACGAATACCTCGTTATCGACTATTGGTGAGCAGTCTATATCGTACTTTATATCCCTTCAGGCTAATGATGTTCTCAGTTGGAGGAATTGCTTAGGAGTACTCCCCCCACATACGAATATGAGGATGATCCACTTGAGCGGGCACTAGCAGAGATTTCATCTCTTGCGAATAACATGAACGAAGGCAAGCGGGAGTCTGAATCTCGACGAAAGCTTGTCCAATGGCAAACGAGAATACGAGGGAAGTTCCCAAGCCCTCTCGTCCAGCCCCATAGGTGATTATATGTTTTTTTTTTCGTTCTTCCTGCGATGCAAATTCTGAACTTTGACAAGACGCCTCATCATGGATGGACCACTCCTTCTGACTCGTGTTGTGCGGAAGGCCATGGTTTCCTTTGAAGCTATCAACGCACAAGGAGATGCCTCCACAGTGCAGGTAGATTGCCTGGCACCTGAGTTGACTCCTCGCTCGTTGGTGGGTATATTATGCAACGACTTGTTAGTCTTGTGCCGCGATCCGTCAGAAGGCCAAGATGCTTCATCATCTGTGGACCTGTGGGCTGTCTTAAGGATGCAGACCTTACCTCAACCGGCGTCCATTGTTCATGGTAACGGTGTGTTTTCGGCGACTCTTTGAAACAAAAAATGGATTTGTGGCTAATTTCTATGTTACAGCTCTGAGACTTGTTGACAACAAAGCAATTCTTTATTTTGATGCTCCTACTCCTTCTGATGCACTGAATTGGTATCGAGGTTCGTTAGCTTAATACTTGATCTGCAATTCAAGCATCTGACTTGCCCTCTAGCGATCAATCTTCACATCCCTGCTTCCAAAACATAGATTATTCATATCACGTCTATCCTTTATTTACAATATTGCATGTATCGCTGAGCACTTAAAAACTTGTCTCCTGGATTGTGTGAAGTTATGTGATCCGTGTCGTCCATCCACTAGAGCCACTTTACATATATATGATGTGAAGATTGTTTGGAGTTATTTACCGTAGCCATACAGTTTTGTTTGCAAGTCGATTACATCTGGCGGGCAACTACGTGAGTAAAGAGCATCACAGAGAAACTCACGCCCAACTCACAAGCCATTGCCAGAAGGCTTCGAACTTGTTCCTCGGAGGAGGCTCGACATAGCTAAGGGTTTGAGAGATATTGATGATGAGCAAAATTTATCCGCCACAACTTGAAATTGCCAACTTACGTGTCTGCTTCGATCTCCTTGATATCTGTTTCGAAGTCCATATCCTTGGGATTGACGGTTGGCTTCTTGGTAACTAACTTGTTGCCGATGTATAGAATGGGAAAACCCGCGAGGGGCAGGTAGTTAGTTACAAATGTGTCAGTCGCCCATTTGCCCTTGAGGAAAACCTGCCATCCACTCGTCTGCATGACTGGATTTAGACCCTGAAGCAAAGCAAGACAAACGACAGGCACTTACGTAGCAGATCAGAATGCAGGAAGTGAGAGCATACAATGCTGCATATGGCTGCAACTTCGAGGCAAACGGCATCCTTCGCCGATCATATCCCTGGACTTTTAAACCCTTGAAAAATCGGAGATATGTGACGCATATACCGAACCACGTCAGAAGACCTGCTACAGCAGTCATATTGGCAAACCACTGGAACACCTTCCCTGCGCCCGCATTGACACCCATATAAGAGAGGAGTGCAAAGAGGGAGCAAAAGATAATGGACACATAGGGTAGGCCATTCTTCGATGTCTTCAGGAAGATCCTGGGTGCATTACCAGTCAAAGCAAGGCTATCTGTAAAGGTTGGATCAGCAGAGGGACAAGCTTCGATGCGAGTATCTTCATACATAGTGCTCGAGAGCTTGTGTACAGATCACTCGACGCAGCAGACCAGGCAGACGTCAACAGGCAAGCATTAATAATCTAAAAGATAAATATATTTACTCTTTATTAAAGGGTGGAGTGCGACAGACATTTTACAAGGAAGCTTACCGATGGCAGGGTCTGAATACCAGCGTTGCGGATGGCAATAACGAAAGGCGACGAGGCAGCTGTCCCGTCCTCTAAGTTTAGTCCTTCAGCATTGTACGGCACCAGAAGCCCGATCACTGCAGTTCCGCCAATATAAAACAGAACAATCCCTAATAACAGCTCATGTTTCTGTGTCTCTAATAGTGAAGCAAAGGACATACGAATGTAGACCCTCTTTATGGCTCTTGGTAGATTTCGACGAGGATTTTTTGCCTCTCCTGCGGCAATCTACATAGCATAAGTAAAATCAATTCCAAAGTAAGCTCGTTGTAGCCTGATGAAGAGGCTTACAGCAACAATCTCCGTGCCAATAAATGAAAACGCAGCCTGCGTCATCACGGCCCACCACGCTAAGAACCGACCTTTTGCACCAGGAATATCAGAAAATTGAGCAAAAGCCCCAGGATTTTTCCAGTATCGGAAACCAATGCGATCATGGTTAGGTCCACCTGGCCAGGACATCGTCACCCAATGCACAGATGCAAAAAGATTGTCTTACCTCCAAGGTCGAGGACGATGCCTAGGATGATAAGACCCACAATAGTGATTACCTTTATGGATCTGCCACGGATTGAGTCAGTGATACGTTCGGCCACAAGCGAATACTTACGCGAAGATAAACTCAGCTTCTCCGTAAACACCAGCACCGAACATATTGATTATAACGGTGACTGCCAGCGTAATCGTAATCCAGGCAGCAGGATTAATGTCTGACCAAAGTCCAATGAGAACGGCAGCCGCAGTGAGTTCGGCAGGAAGTATAATCGTCCAGTTGTACCTGTCAACTTCAGACTTGAACAAATTAAAAGTAGAGCCCTGAAACTAACCAGTAATTCCATCCCATTGCAAATGAAAAAGCGGGGTCGACAAAGCGTTCTGCTAATTTGATATGGCCACCTGGAATAGGAAGGTATGCAACCATTTCGCCGAGCGAGATCTGTGGAAAAGGATCAAGTTAGAGCCCGTCGGTTTGTGCTAAACTACATAAGTACCATGACACTATAGCAAATAGACCCCATCACTATATAACCCAATAGCAAACCTTCGTGAAAAGTCAAGAAGTATGCTTCAACAAACGAAAAGACGGCTACATACCTACTGGCCCTCCACTTTTCAGCGAAGTGGCAGTCCCCAAAAACAAACCTTTTCTTGCGCAGGTGAGCAACGCACTGGGTCCTTAAGTACATTACACACCTGTGCCTATGACGCCGCCGATGCTACGATGAAAGAGAGTCTAAACATCAGTATTGGTTCGTTGGTTGATTAATGCATACCTGATCATGGCAATATGGCGGTTTTTTAGCTGCCGCACAAGCTTGACTTCGCCGTCAAGGTCGTCAGCACCCTTAGTTTCGACAACTTCGGGTGATTTGAGAGATTCTGGGTCAATATGGCGACTGAACGCTTTCTCGTCGTTATCCGTGTTCATGGTTGTGAATGGGTACAAGGGATTCAAGTTGAATCTTAAAAGGTTATAGGGTGACGGCAAAACGGCATGGCCGACACAGCCCGAGTATGTAACTTGCCACCGACTTCGGATTCTAACTCGGGACAACTCCAGATGGGCTCAAGAAATGGCTTCTGAACGTAAATGGATAAGATAACAGATAGGACCAAATTTAGCATGTTCTTGTGCAAGTTTAGCCCAGGAGAGACGCAGTATACTGAGGCTCAAGCACATAGCATTATTACTAGGGTATGGTGGGAAGATATACAAGCAAGGATTTACATCTTCAAAAAAAAATGTGTTAGCATCAAGAACTCCATGTCATTTGTCAGGGGTTGACTGACCAGCCATTGCCAAAAAGCCTCTAGTTTGTTTCTTGGGGGCGGGTCGTCATACCTGTAACAGGTCAAGTTGAAGCTGCGAAAATTGTGATGATCTCAAACTTACATCTCAGCTTCAATTTCTGCGATATTTGTCACGAAGTCCATGTTTTCTGCGGCAACGATAGGCTGTCTTGTGACGAATCTTGCAGTTGTGTATAGGATCGGGAATAACACCAAAGGCAAATAATTTGTTACGAAGATGTCCGTCGCCCATTTACCCTTGAGGAAGACCTGCCACCCACTAAACTAAATACCCAGATGATCAGTTATATGTGGCAACGTAGTTGACATGGATGCACTCACGAAGCATATTACGACGCATGAGATGGCTGCATACCACGCAGCATAAGGTTGCAACTTGGATGCGAACGGTAACTTGCTTCGGTCGTAACCTTGGACTTTCAAGCCCTTGTGAAAGCGAATGTACGTGATAGAGATCCCAAACCAGGTAAGAAGACCCGCGACAGCGGTCATATTTGCAAACCAGCCGAACACTTTTCCAGCCCCACTGTTAACTCCCATGTAGGAAAGCAGTGCGAATGCCGAGCAGAAAACTAATGAAACCCAGGGAAGCCCAGCTTTTGAGGTCTTTAGGAAGATCCTTGGGGCGTTACCAGATTTAGCGAGTCCATCTGCGATTGATATATTCAATGGTAGGTTTCTGACGATACTACACATCGACTCACATAGTGCGCGGGAACTAGTATACAGATCACTCGACGCAGCTGACCAGGCTGAAGTCAGCAGAGCAGCGTTGATCACCTAGGGTAAACTATTCAGGTGAAATTCACAGGCTCATGAAGCGGGAAGAGAACAAACCGAAGGTAGGCCCTTAATTCCTGCATTCTTGATCGCAATCACGAACGGGGAGGACGCTGCTGTTCCATCCGCAAGATCTAGTCCTCTGGAAGTATATGGAACGAGAAGCCCGATTATGATTGTCCCTAGGATGTAGAATAGGCATATCCCTGAAGAAGGTGTCAATTGATCCTTGTAAACGAGCGCAATGAAGCTTACGGATGTAGACCCTTCTGATCGCTTTGGGAAGATTGCGCCTGGGATTTTTGGCTTCCCCAGCAGCGATCTTTCCATGAGGTCAGAGGACGCCAGACTAGAGTGAGATGTGGACATACCGCGACAATCTCTGTCCCGATGAACGAGAAAGCAGCCTGTGTCATAACTGCCCACCATGCCAAAAAACGTCCTTTATTCCCTGGAATACCATCGAATTGCGCGAACGGTCCCGGATGTTTCCAATAGCGAAATCCAATACGATCATGATTGGGTCCACCTGCTGCTATATAAGCAACCTTATCGTATACAGACGAACAAAAGTACGAACCCCCAAGGTCAAGAACGATGCCCAAAATGATAAGACCAACAATCGTGATGACTTTGATGGAACTACCAGGCGTCATTCAATAGCAAGGGTTAAAAAAGAGCGGAACTTACGCAAAGATAAACTCTGCCTCCCCATATGCACCTGCACCTAAGAAGTTGATAATGACTGTTACGACCAATGTAATGGTAATCCAGGCCGCAGGATTAACGTCGCTCCAAAGCCCAATTAAGACAGCAGCAGCGCTGAGCTCAGCAGGGAGGATGATGACCCAGTTATACCTGAACCAGATAAGACAAGCAATTATGTGGAGCAGCGATAATGACTTACCAGTAATTCCACCCCATCGTAAACGAAAGCGCAGGGTTAACGAAGCGCTCTGCCAGCTTGATATGCCCACCAGGGATGGGAAGATAGGCAATCATTTCACCGAGAGAAATCTATACACAAATTAGATGTATGAATTAAAAGGAATGTCGACGGCGAGAGTATACCATGACGCTGTAGCAAATCGACCCCATTACAGCATACCCAAGCAAAAGACCTGTTGTTATGGGGTGTAAGTTTACAATACGTGAAGCAGCAGCTGGCTCGTACCGATTGGCCCGCCATTCTTCAACGACGTAGCAGTGCCCAGGAACAATCCTTCGTCAATAGTCTCAGTAATTTCTTATACATGTCGAAAAGTTTGCAAACCTGTGCCAATTACACCGCCAATACTGTTGGGCCATGAGCGAATAAACATGAAGGAAAGCTGTAGAATACATACCTGATCATAGCAATGTGTCTGTTCTTCAATTGGCGGACAAGCTTAACCTCGCCCGTGGCTTCATCGATGGGGTTGCCACCCTGCTTAAGAGACTCTAGGTCGGAGTCATGTGTATGGACTTTTTCTTTGGTATCGCCAAATTCCTTGCTTTCCATGGCGGACAGGGCAGGTGAAGGAAAGACGAGATGAAAGAATGCGAGCTTGTGGCCATTTTCCCTCTTAAAGGATTGAAGGCCTGGGGAAGCAGCTGCTTACCGCATTTTGACAAGAGATTCAGAATATCCAGGGCAGAACACACAGACGGCGGATGAGCGATGGGGATAACGGTTCGTTTTGGCTTATCATCACTATTCCCTGAGGTATCACATGTTAAATTTTGTAGATGGGAAAGTGGTCACTCGACCCAATCAGCTACAACCAAATGCGACACCTCGTGGAGATAGTGCGACGGTTTGATGCTAAACTCCACAAATTAGCTATCTTAAGGGCACCTAATCATATATACACGTGGGAAAGAAACATGTGGGTAAGACACACAGGGGTTGGCAATTCAAAAGTAATTTCAGAGGTGTGCATTTGAAAGTTTCTGCTTAATATGATCAAGAACCTATATTACATATATAATACATGTTTGTCTGGCATGCATGCCAGGTGGCAGCTAAATATGATCGATGTTGTCTCCTTCACTTCTTTAATTCATTTTGCATGCATAATTGTTACTGTAGTGTAGTTCTCCTGTCGTGTGATCTGACATGTCCATTTCCCGCCCATCATCCTTGCATCATCCATCAGTGTTGAGTTGTGCATTTCACGGCCTGATCGCAAGACGGCTCCAGAAAACAAAACCGTCAGCTTTGTGCGCGTCAAGCATGTATATTGGGCCGGGGAAGAGAGATTTGTGTTGTTTATGCACTTTTGGGCTGCTTTCTGTGCATGGTAGGGTCTCGTATGTGCATCCAAGTTTGAGGCGGTTTTTGGTCCGGTGGGGCTTCTACAGCTTTTGTGCCTGCTGAGCCGGCTAAAAATGGAGCGAATGGTCCCATTAACAACATAAATTTGACCAGTGGCAGTGGTGATTACAGGTGGGTCACCAATATTAAGCGTATGGTCCGACGCCACACGACTTGCCTGTCGTCGCCTTCAAGATCTTGCCTGAGCTGTGATTGGAGAGACTGGACAGAAATCATAATTGACGGATATGGATCCAGGCGTGTATGTATTACAGTGGGGTACCTGGGGTGAAGTACTTATGCGCCGCCTGTTGGTGCCAAGGTACCGCTTTCATCAAAGCGATCTCACCGCGCTACATACCCATGAACCGGGGATAAGGAAGTGAGGGTTGATGAGAGGGCCAACTAAGTATAGCATCCCTTCAATTCAAAAAGGTATACTTGTCTGTGACATGTGTGATTGATTGTCCGGAGATTGACTCGGCCAAGAAGTTGGGCTTTTTGACATACAGTTCTAGGGATCTTTCATGAGGCGTGTGTTCAAAAAGATCGAATACAAGCCTAATCCCTGACACTCGCGAATGGAGTTCCAAAGCATATACGCCAAACATCAGTCTTTCACATAAATTACATATGTGCAATCGAAATCAACTTCCAAGAATTGTCTGTTCCCCTAGTTACGCTGGTTACAATGAATGGCTAAACGAGTCGATGAACCTCGTATCATAATAGCCTTGCGAAGGCACGTTACAACTGATAAAGACAGTGTGTATAGTAGCACTAGGAAGTGTAATATTGCGGGTGTGAAAAATAGACCATGTATCAATACCAAGTTTGACTATACTAGCTCTCTTTATTCAAATGTCCAACCTCCCGGCATGCTCATTTCTCTATCGCGCCTTGACAGAGTACCTTTCGAATGGCTTGTATGAGAGGAAACGACTCTTGAGGAACCCTCGACGAATGGAAGGGAGCGTAGGCTGAATGGCGAAAGTGATCTTGACCAACCGCCTAACTGGGGAGGCGAACCACTACACACGTCGGAGGCCGCCTCAAGTAAATGGGCATTCGTCAATGAGGGCTGTGGTAATTGAATCCAGCTACCCATGGCCTCGTACTCATCTAAAGTCATTTCCTTCAGCGATGTCTTCTTCTCAAACTCCAAACGTATCCGTTTGCGATCATGGAGCCATGTAGATAGTGAAGTCGAATCCGTGGATTCAAAAGAGTTGGAACACCCCACATGGCCGAGAGAGCCCGTCGCAAATAGTCTAGTCGATGATTCAGGCTTCTTGTACTTCGAAATCCGCTTCATCACTTGATGCAAGTTCCTACCAATAGAGAACGTCAAATTTTTCAAGCTTTCCGGCAGTTTCGTAAGCTTCGGTTTACTCTGAGCACGATGAGCATCGAGAGGAGATGGCTGAGGCGGCAGAAGGGCAGTACGAGAGTATCGGCATGCGTAGAAGTCGGCAACAGGAGAAGGTTCGACCAAAGGGCGCAGAATCTCGCGTCTGATTTCGGGAGTCCATGGCACATATGGACTATTTGGGTGCATAGATCGAGGTATATCGACTACACGATCCTTTCCAGCGGGATTGACAGGCGGCAAGGCGGAAATTTCTTGATTTCGAGTTGCTAGTTTCATATTAGCCGCGAGATCCGGAACGGACAGTACGTGGGGCGCGGGTTCGGAAGTCGTCACTGTGGCAACAAAAGAATGGAGTTGCAGAGAAGATGCGCAGGGAAGTGGGGGAAGCTGAAAGGTATTCGGGGGGGCGAGAGCATAGGCCGCTTGAGAGATATCATCACTGAAGGTCGGAGGCGCAATGGACACATTGACGTATCCAGGATAGGAGACAGAGGTCGTCTACTCAGGGATCAGTGAGAGGGGTCATGATATGGAAGTGTATTGGAGCTTACCATGCATATTTTGTTCATATGGCCGAGCCTGTTAGCCATTGGTGAGCGACGTCTGCGCCCATCCTTGGACTTGTGGGGTGCGGGCTTTCTGGCGGGTTGGATATGACCGTAAGATTGTTTGACAAGAAAAGGGGTGTCACAAGGACCAGTGCCAGCTGGGGGAGAATTCTCGGAGGGCATTGCGACAGGGCGAGCTGTAGGATGATATAGTATATGCAGAGGATACGCGTGCAATGAGATGAGAAATGCGCTTTCTGCCACCAGTCGAAGTTGCCCACCACAAACAAGCCACGTGACGGTCAACATCCTGCTTGAAACTTGCTCCCAAATTCTTTGTTGTGATCAAATGACCTGCATTTCACCTGCAATCCGCAGCATGACGGAGATAATGTGCCTTCATCCATCCTCCTACCTCATATTTTCGTCAATATGCACCGAAAGCCCTCCTCGGTTGTACCAGAATCATTACTTGACTACTCAAACTGCTGCCTAAACTTCGGGTTTGTTCTATTTGTACCGAATCACGAGCTCCTAGGCTGGATGGCGATCGGCCGCTGTCTTCTCACTCGCCAATCCCTGGTCATGACCACCCGACAATTTATCGGATGCTGGGTGTGGCCCGCCGCTGATTTATCGGACACTAGTACTATGCACGAAGCCGTGGACTTTCTGTTGTCGTTTTGTATGTAGTATATATACAACTCAGGACACGTATGTACAGTTCATCCAAGTTCTCCTCAACGATGCTTAGGTCAGGTATACTTACGGCTCTTGCCGTGGTAGCTATTAGCCCTTTTGTCAATGCCGTCTCTTCTCAAACATATACCTGGAAAAATGTTAAGATAGGTGGTGGAGGTGGTTTCGTTCCCGGAATCGTATTCAACCCTACCGAGAAGGTAAATTTCCCTTGATGGCCCCTTCTTTCTCTTGAATTTTCTCCGTAGGGCCTTGCGTATGCTCGTACTGACATCGGTGGTGCATACAAATTGAATTCGGACAATTCGTGGACCCCTCTGCTCGATTTCGCAGATGATTCGCGATGGAACTACTGGGGTGTCGATGCACTCGCGACTGATCCAGTTACACCGTCTCGCCTCTACCTGGTATGTATGCAATAAAACACTAAACGCGATATCAAGGTGCTCATTTCTGATGGTAGGCGACAGGAATGTACACCAACTCGTGGGATCCCAACGATGGCCAGATCCTTATTTCAACCGACTACGGCGCTACCTTTACGCCGTCTGCATTGCCCTTTAAAGTTGGTGGGAACATGCCTGGCCGTGGAATGTGAGTACGTTCCTAGTAAACAAAATTGTGTGCTGACTTTATGTAGGGGAGAGGTACATTTGACTGTTTGAGGCTGCGGACTGCATATCCTGATCAGAATTGCGTCTTTAGCGCCTCGCAGTAGATCCCAACAGCAATGGGATCCTTTTCTTCGGTGCCCGAAGCGGTAACGGTCTGTGGAAATCCACGAACTATGGTGTCACCTGGACGCAGGTCACAACATTCCCAAGCACTGGTGTGTTAGTAAAAAAATTTCCTGGAAAAATTTCTGACTTTTGTCAAGGCACATATATCCCCGACTCTACGGATACGACTGGATATAATAACGATAAGATTGGTATGACCTCCATCACTTTCTAGTGTTTCTGTTCTGAATTCTCTCAGGAATTGCCTGGGTCACTTTTGACAAGTCGTCTGGGAGCTCTGGATCTGCTACTCCTCGCATCTTTGTTGGAGTCGCAAACGCCGGTTCTTCTAACATCTTCGTTACCACTAACGGTGGAACTTCATGTAAGATCCAGACCATTACACGAAGACCGGATTGTGATTCTGACACTTTGTAATCCAGGGAGCGCTGTTGCCGGACAAAACACCACCTATCTGCCCCACAAGGGAGTTTTGTCACCGAGTGAGCAAGCGTTGTATGTCTCTTACTCTAACGGTGCTGGTCCGGTGCGTTTAGATAAATCTTGCATGCTGTGTTGATATTTAGTTCGATATAGTATGACGGCACCCTTGGCTCTGTTGCTAGATATGACATCGCGGCTGGAACTTGTAAACCATAGGCTTTTGTTCCTGTGGACCATCATGACTTACTCATTCTGCGTTCAGGGAAGGACATCACTCCTGTATCGGGTAGTGACCTCTACTTCGGGTTTGGAGGCGTTGCTGTCGATGTTCAGAAGCCAGGCACTATTATGGTGGCTGCTCTCAATTCATGGTGGCCAGATGGCCAGATCTTCCGCTCCACTGACAGCGGCACGACCTGGACTGGTCTTTGGGCTTGGGAGGCCACTTACACTAAATATTATTCGTACTCTGATTCGCTTGCGCCATGGCTAGGCCCCAACTATGTGGACACGGTTCAGGGTGACAAGCAGATAGGATGGATGATGGAGGGTACGTCTGCTCTTCCTGTTATTCTGCGAATGCTGAAGACGGTGCCCAGCTCTCGTAATCGATCCATTTGATTCGAACCATTGGTTGTATGGTACTGGTGCCACGATCTACGGTGGACGGGACCTGCTTAAGGTTAAAATAGTTTCATTTGCACTTGCACTCTACTCAACTTTCCATAGTGGGACACTGCACGTAATGTTACGATCAACGCTTGGGCCGATGGCATTGAAGAGACTTCAATCCAAAACCTGATTTCACTACCTTCCGGCCCCTCTCTTCTTTCAGCTGTTGGTGATCTCGGAGGTACATATACTTTGGCTGAGTGCTATAAAGTTGAATCTGACGGTTTTCTCCAGGGTTTGTCCACAATTCGCTGACCAGCCCCCCGAGTGCCTCCTTCTCCAACCCGACATGGGCAACCAGCGCAGATATTGATTTCGCTGGCTTGAACCCCACCAACATCGTTCGGATTGGTACAGGTGACAGGTTAGTGAATGTCAAACTTTCTCTGCGTTCCTTCCTGATGCTCCGTTCTCGATGATCTAGTTCCTCAGGCAAACAGGTGGCGCTCTCTTATGATTCTGGAGCTTCCTGGTCACAGCATTATGGAGCTGCGGACAACGTGTCTGGTACGTGACAGTCAAGTACCTTCGACATGGTGAACCTGACGCGTAGAACAGGTGGAAAAGTTGCTCTGTCAGCCGATGGCACCACCGTTCTCTGGCGTACTAGCGCCAATGGTGTGCAAGTGTCATCCAATCAGGCCACTTTCTCTGCAGTTTCCTCGTTGCCCTCGACAGCCGTCATTGCGTCCGACAAGAAGACCGCATCTATCTTTTACGGCGCATCCGGTTCCTCATTCTACATTTCAACCGACAACGGTAAAACGTTTACAGTCAAGGGCAGTTTGGGAAGCTCAGCATACCCGTCCAAAATTGTTGTCCACCCCACTGTCACGGGCGATGTCTGGGTGTCTTCGGACACAGGCCTCTTCCACTCAACTGACTCTGGTGCGACCTTCATCGCAATCTCGGGTGTAACCCAGGCATGGGCCATTGCTCTTGGTGCTCCTGCTACAACTGGCGGATACCCTGCCCTCTTCGCTGCTGCCAATATCGGTGGCGTTGGCTACTTCAGATCCGATGATAAAGGTGTCAACTGGGTCAAGATCAATGACGCGGCCCACGGATTCGGTTCTGCCAGCGCAAACTGTCTTACGGCAGACCCGCGCATCTATGGACGGTATGAGCTACTACATCGATTATCAACTTTCCAGGCTGACCCCAAACCCAGTGTCTACATCGGCACCAATGGGCGCGGAATCTTCTATGGCGATGCTAGCGGAACAGCTCCTGCCAATACAGCTACAGCAACAACCATCTCTACCACTTCTTCGGTCCCCACGAGCTCTACTTCCACAACAACGACAACAAAGACCTCGACCACATCGACCACATCGACCACCTCAAAAACGACTTCAACAACGACCACTACCACGACTTCATCTTCTGCCACAAGCACTGGAACCCCTGCGGCAGCCTACGGTCAATGTGGAGGTTTGTGTTGTCTGCCCTGGTCAAGTTTCATAGAATAAATTGTTTTGTTTGCAGGTGTCAATTGGACAGGTCCGACAACTTGTGTTGCAGGGTATACCTGCACGTACTCAAATGACTGTACGTTCCTGATGCCCGATTATTACCTCGCATGTCCTGACTTCTTTGCACCAATTCCAGACTATTCCCAATGTGTTCAGGCTTGAAAGGGGCGAATCGAGTAGTGTTAACCCAAATATTGACTGCATACAATCAAAGTCTTTCACGACAACTCGTCTCCGAAAGTTCTACCTAACTTCTTGCCTGCTTCCAAACCTGAATTTAGATGGCTGCGTGAGATAAATGTTATTAGATGCATCAAGGGAATCACACCTCAAAGAATCTTCGGCGGTCGACAACTCTGATGGACCTGCAACTTGTGAGATCCAGATTCTGCAGCTTGTTGCAGGAGTCGATTATCGAGAAAGTGCCTTCCTCTGTCACACTTTTAAGTGAAGGAATTGAAGGAGAAGAAAATCAGGGACAGACCAGTTAGTTTTGTTCCGGCCACCGAGAGTGCCTTCAGTGATGAACAGGTGGCTATGTAGATCCCAGCTTCATCGTCGATGGAAGTATTGTTAAGATTTAGGATTTCAAGTGGAGACGTGACCGGGTCAGTACTGGTCATCATCAGCCCCACCAAATCAGATGAACGAATGGCATGAATTCCAGCCATGTTAAGTTTCTAGTCATCGATGTAAGTCAAATTGGCCTGGGATGTCATAAGGGACACAACTGCAAAAACCTTGCATCTTCTCCCTACACTGCAAATAAAAGTAGATACAGCACTAGGATGTTTTGAAGTTATCCCGAGTTTTGTATTCCCAACTAGACTGATGTCTTCCAGGTGTTGAAATTTTTCTAATACCGCGGTTAAAGACAATAGAGCATCATCAGTCATCGTCATTGCAGATGTATTGCCAATGGAAGCCCGAGATCCTCGGTTGGCACCCATGGCGCCGATAGCAAGAGTGCGTAGCTCCGGTAGAAGGCTGACTATATTGACAAGATCTACGGGAGAAACGGACGTTGAGGTCAATGAAAGTTTCTCCAAGGCTGGAAAGGAGGACCCAAAAAGTAGGTGAGATGGGTGTCTAACAAGGGTGAAAGACACGTCAAGTCTTCGAAGTGCGGGGCAAAGTTTGAGGACGGGATCGAGTGCAACATCAGTTATTGCGGATTGTCTGAGCTTGAGGGTGTGGAGGGAAGAGAGTTGAAAGCCTTCCGGTAGGTCAGCTAAGAGTTTTGCTAATGTAGCATCTGTCTGGAAAGGGTGTCAAATCATATTGATACTTCAAATTACATGATACAAACCCAATTCTGGATGCCGGCCAACTTGATAATTTCCAAGTGAGGACATGCCTTAACAACAGGAGCCAGGGAAGCAGGTGTAACAGATGTATAATTGAGGTTTAAAATTCGAAGGTCGGGAGAGACTTGAGTGATCGCTCGCATCGACTCCGCAGCAACTTTGGTGCATCCGCTAACGGTTTATTATTAGAAAGGTTCAGAGTTGAGGCTAAAAGGGCAGACCACCTCAATCTAAGAGACCGCAAGGAAGGTAATTTATGCAAAAGTGCAGCAAAGGTGCTGTCTTGCACATCGTCAAAATTAGTCAGCTCCAGTTCTTGTACGCCTGGATTAAATCGAGCAATGTCCAGGATGGTTCTTTTCTTGACTCCAGGAAGATCCTTTCGGAGTGTCACTGAAGGTCCACGGAGAAAATACTGCAACTTTGAACAACCCGCCAGCTGCTTAAGATCTTCATATAACTCACGGTTACAATGATTTCGTGTGGCAAGTATGTTGGATACGACTTCTGAAGCATTGCAAAGATTTTTGGAATCAGGATGTCGGGGAGGGCTGCCAGAGACCAAGAGACACGGTCCCATGTATCCTTATGCTGTCTAAGCTTCAAGAAATTGGCGACAAATACACGTGCGCAAATTGTTGTAAGGGGAGGAGTACTATGACCAACGTCGCGGGTTGATGACGCCGAGGAGGATGGGTCCTGCTGCGCATTTGAAGGTTTATCCAGCTCCGAAGGAGCGCCAAATGCCAGGTCGTTACCGGTCCTTTGCCGTTTCGTCCTTTTCGACATCTAGCGATTGTCGGTGGTGGTCCTGGTCAGAGGAGATCAGTGGCTGTGTTGATTTGGTTGCATATTTATGTAGTGCGCCACCATATTCCCCTCCAGTACGCGCTTGAACACCGAGTGATGGAGCCCCTACTTGTTTAAGGCGGGACGTTCATCCTATACCTTTGAAGTCATTCTCCTCAACATTACAAAGCCTCAAAATAAACGTCTACGATATCGATGATCAAGTCGATTCCATTGCAATTCAGCTATTTTCACTGCATCTATACAAGCAGGAGTAAATCTAATTGGTACGAAGGGGCAGCCAATTTGGTCTCCACAGTAAGCCACCAACAAAGGCAACAAACGGGCCAACAAAAATCCTCCATGCAACCCTCTCCAGTACCTTTAAATTTGAAGAATTGTACCCGAATGTACGAGCAACTGTCTGGGGAATCCAAACGACGAGAATGCGAATCAGGTTGAAGGGAGGTGGAAAGTTGTATGGGGTGCTGTATGTTGCGACGACGCCCGCCATCACTCTCCGCGCAGAATGTCCCACGTTAGGTGTATACCTTTCCCATGGATCTACAGAATGGTGCTTTGGAGGTGTACAAACCGCTAAAACAGACACAGATGCCAGTAGAAGAATGGCCACAGCAGCGAAGAAGCAAAGAAATGTAAATCTTGTCTCCAAAGGGGGAGGTGAAAATATTATTGCGAGACTCGGAGGAGAAATTCGAAGAAAAGAGTCGGCCAGAGAAAGGGAAAGGAGAAAGATAGCGAGGAACAGTAACGGGAGGAAGAAAAGTATGACAGGGTATAAAACGTGTGTTAGTCCCCGGTTTATAAGGACGGCAAGAGGAAGGATGCGGCTGGGTTGTATGAAGAAAAGATGACTGGGAGCTTGCGGCAAGTTTAGGCTAAGTGGCTGTAAGAAAACCGCCCATTGGAGGACGACGAAGCTGATGCTATCAGGGTGGGGGGCTGATGGCAAGCTCGTCAAGAATGCCAGAGGCACAAGGAAGGCACTTGTTGTGGCAAGAGACCTGGACCAGATAAAGAAAGACACTGGGAGGAGTGCGAGAGATATCTCGCGTGGGCCGTAATGAAACCAAGGCCAACCAGTTGACGTGTGAGGTTGTTCGATGGGGTATAACAAGTAATGAGCCAAAAGAGCGAGAAAAGTAATGTGAGCCATCCAGTGGACGAAGTGCATAACGCTGACCTGGCGAAGATGAGTTTTCGTAGTATACTCCATAGACCCACGCGTGCTCTATGCCAGCAACAACAAGGGGATGAGACAACAGTGATGCTGGAGAGTCCGAGTCCGATAGGAAGTCCATGACTGGAGACCCACAATTAGATCGTCACAAAGAGGACGTCCAGGCATAAGCTTACCTCGACAGGTAAGATCACTGTTATTGTCCAGAAGAAAGGGAGTCCACAAGACTGTCTTGATATCGCGGACACTACGGTACTCGGCTAAAAACAGTGTCCAAATTTCTGTAGTGAGGTTCTCCAAAACATCGGCATCCCGAAAATTTGTCTTCTGACCAAGCCAGCGTTTATATACGTCGTCAGAAGGAGTACTCCCCATCCTAATTTTGCGCAGGTGAAGCAGAACAACAAGGGCGAACGCGACTTCTGTGGGGTGATCGCTGAGATGCACTTCATTGTTCACGACGTCGTTGAAATGGATTTGGTTCACGTCGAAAACAGAAACGCGTCTTGATGCATTACTGACACTAGGAGGCTCCAAGCCAGAGGGCGCGTTTGAACTGAGAAGAGGAGTGTTCTCGTCCATGATTAAGTTGTTGTTTGGCTGTGCTGTCCAGGTGCTGGGTTTGGCGTCATCACGGGTCAGTCACATTCATCCTACACATTGCTACGATGAGCGTGTCAACACCGTTGCTCGATACCATCGAGCCTGATGAGCCCGCCATTGCGCCGACAGGGAACATTTCATCCAAGACCGCCGCTCCAAGAGCACCCGTTGTCCTCACACCCACGACACATAATGCCGAACGCATGGCTACGACGCAGGGTGATGCAGAGTCCGGTGCGCTTGCTTAATCTAGGGATATTTCGAACCTCGATGCTGACTTTTCGCAGGTATTGCGGGCATATTTCGACAAGTACGGTCACTTTTCTCTCCGCGCCCAGACTCTTGTCGAATCCTTGATTATAGTCCGCGCATCCTCTGGCATTGTTTTTCCTCTTCTTCTTCAGAATAGCAGCTATCGGGGTATATATTCTATGCGGCTGGTTTACCGACAACTATGTTCTCTCGGTAGGCCTACTCAAGCGCGTCGGAATCCATACCGGTGATCTCATGTATTCTGTCAGACAGTAGCAGTCGTAGTTCTACTTGCAATGGACTTTTGGAACTGTAGGGTAAGTGCATCATCCTTTCGAATATCCTCAAACTCTCCTCAACGTCTCTACAGAATGTCGCTGGCCGAACTCTTGTTGGCCTTCGGTTCTGGAACCAGGTGCCTGCCTTCCCTCACCTTCACTTTGGTAACGGCTTGGCTGATCAAGTGCACAGGTCGATGACGATGGCGAGAGCTATTGGGTCTTCGAGAGCCGAGACGTGCGTCAAACGCTCTTAAGCAATATGGACACATGTGTTAACTGAATATTCCACTAGCCCTCTCGCCCAGCCAACCCAATTGATTCAAAGTAAGTGATCAGCTCTGCTGTAAATGAATTAATTGGCTAACCCGATATCTCCAGAATGTTCTGGGTAGGCAAGAACACTCCTTTGAATGGACACCGTCCTCATGTACCAACAGATCGCGCTTTACTCCTTCCCCCTGTTGTGGAGTGCCCTCCTTATAGTCTCCCTCCTGAAACTGGGATTCGCGTACGTTATGACTGTTTCATGTTTCCCTTCGTTTCACTAACAGTAAAAACCCTTGCTCAGTTTCATCCCAATCGTGATCCTTGCCCTCGTGTTCAACTTTACCAACGCCATCGGGTTCACCTATGCGTATGGCAGATTTTTTTTTCTCTACGCCCGTTCATGTGATGCTAACTCCTCCTCTTAACTAGTGACCGCGACGCGAAACAGAAATGGGCAAATAGCATGGGTTCAAGTTGGGGTCTTGGTGGGATCGGCGGGCAATTGATTGCTGGTGCTGTTAAGAACAGCGTCGGTCGTGTATTCCAACGCTGATTGTCATATCTCCTCTTAAACTGTACAACGATGATTCTGCTTTCCAGAACATATATATTATATTCATTCACCGAATGTCAATCAGGACTCGTTGGCGACGTAGGACGGGAGTTGGGTTGGGGACTGGGGGACCTAGAGTCCAAGTCCATAAAAAGAGTAAATACTATGTACAAGTGAATGGGGAAAATGTATGTTATGTATGGATAACGTGAAGGCGAGAAATAAGTACTAGTGACGATGCAAAAGACGACGGGCCCGAATCGGAGAAGAGGATACACGATGCATGCATGGTATGATGATGATGCGTATGTAGAAGACCACCGATGACTGAACTGTTGCTAAAAGTACAAAAGTGATGAGACGAGGAGCCAATCCTAGGATTGTCAAAACAACGATGCTGGGAAAGTGACCAAAGTTCGCAAAGAAAAAATGTGTCAATAGACCAAGGAAGTGGATGGGTAAATGAAAACAACGACAACAATGTCCATGCGTCCAAGGGAAAAAAAGAACTGATTGATACACTGGTGTGCAGACCTGAGATCGCTGGAAAAGATGGAAGAGGAGAGGCGTCCGCATACAAGACAAGTAAAAGAGCCGTGGCGGCATAAATCATAGTGTCATGTTACGAGGAGTATGAGGGGACACCTCCTACTGCAGGCCAATGAACCCACGTGCGTCGACCTTGGAGAATCCAGTGGTCGGCGTGGGAGGTGCACCAAGGCCGATGAAAGAGCGGGTGCGGCCCTGCGAGCGGAAAGTGGAAACGCGCGGCGTCGACAGACTAGGGAACGGTACAAGCCCACCCCCAACGTTGGAGGTGAGCGTCATGGTTGATGGAGTACGAGTTGTGAGTGTTGGAGAGGGTGGGAAGACGAAGAGCGTCTGGGAGGGCGTGGATGCAGTCGGAAGGGCGTCAGGAGCAGCCTTGAGAAGCTGGTTGCGCAGGTGGAGAGGGGGTGGGAGTTTTTTGGAGGTGGTGCGCACGCGGACGGGAGGAAGGGAGAGAGCGGGTGTCCGTGGGGTCCGCGGGAGAATGCTACTCGATTGGCTCGACTGTATAGGGGTTTCAGAAGGTGGTGTTGATTCGATGACGATGGCGATGGGTGAAGACGGGACGGGCGGCAGAATACCAATCGGAACGGGACGGCGCTTGCCTTTGGGAGTGGGACGCAACGGGAGGTTGAAGGTTGAGCGAGTGGCGCTTGCAGATGGTGGTGGAGGAATGGTGAAAGTCGAGCGGGTAGCACTAGGCGGTGGTGGAATCTTAAAGGTGGATCTGATGGCGGTAGCCGGTGGAGGAGCAAGATTAAACGCCGTCTTCCAAACGGGGGCAGACGGAGGCGCCGTGCCCTTGCCTGAAGCACGACCTGCTTTGGGGGTGAAAGCAGCGGCACGGGGAGGCGTGGCATCCATTTCATCGTCTGGAGAGTTGGTAGCAGAGGAGTCTGACGGCTCTGCACTGAAGCGTCCATCAAACCCACCTCCGACACCAAGGAGTTCCTCCTCTTCCTCTTCTTCAACCAGATCCTCGCTTAACATACTGCCGTTGGTCATGTTACTAGCGATAGATCCTGTGCGCTTGCGCTGACTGCCATAGCGAGTACGCCAGGCTGCGCCCATACCGACTCCAGAAGTTGAGGACGACGCCACCGAGGAGGCAGATGATTTACGAGCAACCATACGGTCTTCCATAGCCTTGTCGAGAGCCTCTGCCTCTTGCCTGACAAATGCACTCTCGTGCTCGTCGTCTGAAGGTGTCTCATCCAACAACTTGCGCTGCCTTCCCCATTCCTCCTCGTCTGCGGAGCTGTTCTCTGATCCCGATGGTGTGCCGGTGTCTCCCTTGAGCTTCTTCTCGTACTCGAGCAATTGATAAATGAGGCTAGGATAAATCAGAGGATGGACAGCAGTAGAAATGGGGCGGTACGCACGACATGTTGGGGCCAACCCACTTGCTCTTTTCCTTGACAAAGGAATAGGCACCCTGCATACCCTTGAGGGCCCACACCTCCGGTGGCACGGCTGAGGACTGTTCTGCGGCTGCGCGCATGACGAGGGCAATTACCATGGTCGCGGAGCGTGAGATGCCACATTGACAGCTAAAGACAGATCACAGATGACAATGAGGAAAAATGGCAAACAATCAAATGGACGTACTGGACAAGCACGCCTTCATTGCGGGCCAGGGCAGCATCAGTGAATGCCATGGCAGCCTGGAAACCGACGTTTACAAGGTCCTGTTGGCCGTGGGACCACTGGAGCTTGAGATAGTGCATGCCTGGCTTGCCTGTTGCAAGGTTGGGGGGTTGGTAGGTGGAGTCTGACTTGCTCTGCTTGAAGTTGGGTGCAGAAGCGACGGTGCGGAGGGAGTGGCCGGCATCGAGGGGAGAAGACACCTCCTTTGCGACGTTCAATATAGACTTGATTCCGCGCTCGATGAGACCCTGCCAGTCGCGAGCATTGTCCTCTGAGCCCAGCCAGATGCCGGGGATGATCTGGATGGGACCATCGGCATACGGGGTAGCGTCCTCGCCGTCCTCCTTGCGGTGTATGAGGGAGTTTGCGGTGGCCGGGAGGGAGATGACGGAAGGGCGACGGGGGCGATCTGGGGGCAGGGAGGGGGGGGCTAGGCTGACAGCGCTCTGTGGCTCGGAGACGAGGTGGAGCGAGTTGTTGGAAGACTGGGCGGATGGGAGGGTGAGGGAGAGTTTTTTCATGTTTCTGAGGGATTTTGGTTTGACAGGGGACAGAGGAGAGTAGTCGTCGTCGGAGGTGGACGAGTCGACGATGGTGGGAGGGCGGTCGGGGGCGGGGGTGTGTATGCGGAGGGAGGCAGGAGGGCCGCGTTTGCGGGAAATGGCAGCCATTTTGTAGTGCTCGTCGACGAGCCGTGAGTTGCAAACGAGGAGACTCGCACGACCAGCGTAGCAAAGAAAAAGGAAATGAAGGAGAAGGGGAAGTGTAAAGCGGACGAGTGAAACTTGGATCAATGTTGCATAACGACCATGTGTATGTCACGCCCCAGCACTTGGTGTACCACGTCCCAGCTGTACCACGTCCCAGCTGCACCTGGCCTGTAACCACTCGAACAGGCCGCGTTCCTCGCTTCTCTCTCCCTCACCTTCCTCTCCCTCGTCGCCCTCGCCCATTTCATAGACACCAAGCTCATCGCAGCTGGTTACAACTTCCGCAACCTCATCCTCATCGGCCTCCCAGAAAACCCCACCCCAAAGAACGGTCGCTTCACCATGGTTGACGTACAAGCTCTACAGGCCACTGTCGTAGACACCCTCAAGAACATCAAGCTCGACGACTTCAAGGCCGTCCAGGTCCCCGGTGTCGGCACCTACAACCTCGTCGAGGCCGCCACCTCACCCGCTGTCGTCATCACCGCTGCCATCGTCGTCGTGACTGCCTTTTACTCAAAGGTCCTCCACACAGGTCTGCTCCTTTACCCCAAACACGCGTCCAAGTACTCATCCATATCTCCCAGGCCGCTCAAAACCTCTCAGCCCCACCGAGTGGCAACAGTACCCCCTGGAGAAAAAGATTGTCATTTCCCCAAACACCGCTATGTCCGTCCCCACCCGTTCATTACGTTCTACCTGTTCAATGTCTCTCCAGTTACCGTTTCACCCTCCCTCGCAAGCAAGATGTTCTTGGTCTTCCCATTGGCCAGCACGTCTCCGTCTGTGCTGAAATAAACGGCAAGGACGTCGTCCGCAGCTACACTCCTGTCAGCAACGACGACGACCGCGGCCACTTCGACCTTCTTATCAAGGTATGCTAGCTCCTATTCTAATAAAAAGGCTTTTTCTCAATTGCCTGTCTCAGTCTTACGAAAAAGGCAACATCTCGCGTCTTTTCGCCCAGCTCAAACTTGGCGATACGGTCCGCGTCAAGGGCCCCAAGGGCAACTTCAAGTACACTCCCGGCCTCGCAGACCACCTCAGCATGATTGCTGGCGGCACTGGTATCACCCCCATGATCCAGATCATCCGCGCCGCTCTCCGCAACCCATTCGACAAGACCACCATCACCCTCATCTACGCTAACGTTAACGAGGAGGACATCCTCCTCAGGGATGACCTCGAGGAACTCCACGACGTCCACGAGCAAAAGTTCAAGATCGTCTATGTCCTCAACAACCCGCCCCCTGGCTGGAAGGGCGGCGTTGGCTTCGTCACCAAGGAGCACATCAAGGAACACCTCCCCAACCCTGCTTCCACCAACAGCAAGCTTCTTATCTGCGGTAAGGCATATCCCCTAAATCTCCCTTTCTGATTCTGACAAGGTATCGCGATCTCCAGGCCCTCCCCCCATGGTTGGCGCCATGAAGTGAGTCCCGGTGCCCCATCCAGATGACATGGGACCCAAGTGCTAACTCCTCTTCCCTTCTTTCAGGAAAAACTTGGAGGAACTCAAATACCCGGCTCCCCGCACCGTCAGCAAGCTTGTTGATCAGGTATGTTGACGCCTGTCCTCCCTGTTATCTTAAAACAAGTTCTGACAACCTTCTTTACGCAGGTCTTTGTTTTCTAAGCTGTCAATCTTGGAGATACCACCCTAGATGTAGATCTTGCTTTGGAATGTTGGACCTACCTACGATATAATGAATTAAATGCTTTCCATGTAAACCCTAGACCTCCCAAGCTTTCGTCGCAAACTGATATGGGCCCTTACGTTATCACTTGTTATGCGAACGTGCGGCACAGAGCGTACAAGGACCCCGCGGCGGATCAACTCGATTGGGTCGGAAGAACATAGAATGCTACCCCGTTCCCGAATCCCGGTGCGCATGGAAAAATCGTGCAAAGTCGTGAAACCACGCTCGCCAAGACTCGACATTCAACGGCATATTCTTTAGCCTTCACGTTGTCTTCTTGACCTCCAAAGCTTCACGTTCTCTCCTGTTGCACCTCAAAAACTCAAGTCTTTGCTCCCCAACAAAGGTTTGAGGATGTTGGCAGCTACTTCATATTATTTTCGGACGACAAGCTCAGCTGCGTTGATGACGACGTCTCCATCATCTCCAGGTAGCATTCATTGAGGCTGCCGCGAAAGCTTTTGATTGAGCGCCCGGTCCGACCGAAAGAAGCTCCAGACCATACGTACCACTTCAAAATCTCCTCAGCGGCCCCGATGCCGATCTCGAACTCCTGTTCCTTGAGCGCCGCGGTACCCCCATTTCGCGCAAGCTGTATCGCCGCGTCGTAGTAATGCAGCGGTGTCAGCCCGTCCTCGTCCACAGGGAGCAGGGGGAGGATGAACCGAAAGTGGTGCAGCATCCGCGCATGCGGTTTCCCCTCCGGATGTGTGGGGATGACGATGTGCGTGAGCTCATCTAGTATGGGTCGTCCGTGCAATGTTTAGATAGAGCGTTGTAATGGGGAGTGCGTAATGGACTGACCAATTTCGGGTATTGTGTCGAGGAGTGCCCGCCGGAAACGAATCCCGCTGTACTTTGTGCCTATGCGGCGTAAGGAATATCCAAAGTATGGCGGAAACGCGATCGAGACCCACCTGGCCGGCCCCACCCCTCATGGTAGGCGTCATGTGGCAACGACTCATACGAAACCAGACACGCTCGGACGTACTCCTGAGCTACGTACTTGTACACCGGCTGTATGCGAATACGTCTGCCTTTGACCTTCCACGTTCGAGTGAGGAACGCACATATGGTAGGTCACTGAGCCCCTCAGCCTTGTTAGACTTTGTTATACGCTGTAGTCTTAGCCGCATTGCAATTCGCCGTTTACCACAGTACAGCAGTGATGCCACGAGCTGCAGTACCAATGAACTTAGTCGACGAAAAAGCAATGCGGTGATATTACGCACAACGACGGCATAGGATGCGGCAATGATAAATGCGTCAATGTTGTTCGTCCATGACTTCTTTGGCGAGGTGCGCACAGCTTGGGCGAGAAGAGCTGTGCATGACAGGCCAGTAGCAACAATTGTGGTCAGGACAAGGAGTACATAGCCGGTCTCGGAAAGTGTCTTGAGGAATATCAGGCGTGAAGAAAGCATAGCTTCATACTTGGATATATAGGTCAACGTCAAGATCAATTGTACGTATATGATTACCTGCAATCATGTACTTCGAAGCAAAGAGAGGAGTCAATCCGAGAATGTGAAAAAAGGTCAAAGATCAAAGAAATAAAAATAAGGAAAGATGGATGAACGGTGGCGCTTAGACTTGAACGTTCTCACTGAAGATTAAAAGGTCAGAACATGTAACAAAACAGGATCATTTAAATAAATTTGGACGTACTCAAATTCTCCAGAGACATTCCCGGCGGGGAAGTATTCACAGACGTAGTACTTAGCCTTCTACTCACAATCTAATCAGGCCCATCGTCACGGGAGGGAAACTGGAGACTACGCACCCCATAAGAGGAATCAAAAATACCATCACAGGCTTGCACAGCGCATCCGACCTGTTTGGTTGCTTTCCAGACCACTTGCGTGAAGTGGGAGAAAACAGGGTTGGAGGGGTCGTATTGAGCTAATAGACAAAATAAGCGAACGATTTCAGGCGCAAGCAATTGTCAGCTACCCACAGACTTCGTCAGTCCATGATTTAATGGCACTCGAGATACCATAAGAGGAGCCGGTACCGGCAGCAAGATTTTCTAGGATTTGCATCATAAAGCTGTTTCGATCAAAAATGCAGATGAAGACGACAAACCTCCATAATCTCCGAGAGATCCTTGGGAGTGCTCAAAGACACATTTGTTGGCCCAGGTCTGGGCAGCAGAAGCCAATTCGTCGCTCCACGTCAAATCCGCTGCACCGTGTTGAGCGCGAACAGTGTTATGGCCGGAGAGATATGCCTGCACGTCGCTCGAGGCGCCGCTACCAGAGGATGCCGAGGTGGTGGGCGCCACAGCTTTGGTGGTGGTAGGCTTTGCTTGTGCTACAGAGGTAGAGGAAGTAGTAAGGTGGCGAGCACTGGAGGTAGTGGCTGGAGCGGCATGAGTGGTTTTAGGGGGAGCAGAAGAAACTGAGGAAGCCGTGAAAGGATTGGAAGGAGCCGAAGAGCTCGTCTTATGGATGGAAGAACTAGAAACTGAGGGGATCGGTGACGAAGTCACGTTTGCGAAGGCAGAGGAAGAGAGGGACGTTGGTATGGAACTGGAAGTGGGAACTAAAGAAAATGTGGCAGAGCCCGTCTGCACATTGCCGAGAGGCTCAGAGACAGAGGGCGTCGCAGATCTGAGAGATGTTATAGGTACTGTCTCCTGTGAACGAGTCGATCTACTCACGGCTCGAAACCACAGGCCCTGGAAATGATATCATCCAGAGTCTCATTCTGGCCTTGCTTCCTCATAACACCTCCCCAACGGTCGTTCCCCATAGCCTTCCTACCCCATCCCCAGCCATGTTTGCACTTCGAAACACAATCATTGGACTTGTAGTGCTTCTTAGAACAAGCAGGGCCAGCAAGCCCTCCAGGGAGAGAAGCAACCAAAAGCGCCACAGATAAGAAAGGAATGAGGCGAGTCATTGTCAGAAAAAAAGGAATGTGGGTGGAAAGGAAAGTAGATGTCTGGAGAAAAGTGGTCAAAGTTAAAAGGCACTTCTCCCAAGGCCTGATTTCAGGCGACTGAACTGTTGCCATAGATCCCCAAACCGATCAGTGCTGTCATGGCTCCATCTGACCTAGATTTGGGTTATCTTGGGAGGCTTGTAGCACATGGAGAAGGTTTGAACGGCCTAAAAGATTTGTCGAGGGAACGGATAAGCTCCTATAGGCTTCCCTGTTGTTGCAGCAGATGGAGCTCATGAAGTTTCTTGGTTGTAGGTTTTGCCGACTTGGATCGCCTCGAAATCATTGACGATCAGGGGCCAGGGGTAGATCTCAAGTTAAGCTAAAGCCATAGCCAAATAATCCAAAATCATCCTCATGAACCAACCACCATATTACATTCTGCTTTCCCACTCTGCCATATCTACGGCGAATTCTGGTGCACAATCAAGCGCTCTTGGGCACCCCACTATACAATATCACTATGCCAATGATTCTCCGCTAGCGCTTTGGCCTCAACACGTCAATGAACACGTTATCGTTCTTGACCACTCAGACCACAAACCACCAACCGTGCAAAGCCTGTCGAAGGATCTTGTTGTAACGTCGTTGAAGATAGAGGAAGCTCCTGGTGCAGCTGCTGCCAATGAAAGTGACCCAAAAAATGACAGAATGTATATCATCGAAACGACAGCAACTGACGGGTAAAGAGCTATCATAATGTGCCTACTAGCGCTGACAAGTCACCACAGACGCGCCGAAATTCCAGCTGGTGACCGAAAGTCTGCGAACAATGTTGTAATGCAATTCAAACGCCGGTACGAGTGTCTTTACCCTCAAGTGCCACTCTGACCCTTTGTTCAGGAATGCAATATTGCGACGCGCACTCCTGTTTCCAGATACCAGCTTATTCGATCATCCGCCAATCCTCCACGAGTCATCGCCGCGCCCTGCTTCATAATATAGAATCCTCTGGAACAGGAAAATTGCACATATCCTTGTATATTAAATAATACCTATCCATTACCTAACGCCTCTTGTTCTTATTTCCACGACTCTTCGCTGTTAGTGGCGCCGGTGCAACCTTGGAGTGTTCACCTCCCATGATGGCTGATAAACTGAAAATAGTTTTAGCTTAGTACACTCCTTGTAGGGGAACTGCATACCCAGACTTGAGATCTCCACTCGCGACTGCATTTTGGAAATCTGCCACTTTGGCGTGCTGCTCCTTGAAGTCTTCCATGGCCTCCGGGTCCATGTTTTTCTACAGTTTTCAAGGTCAGGCTATTATGCAATGGGTGGTGCGTAAAAAAGACTTCACCATCATGTAAGGCATGGCTAGCATCATGGCGGCACCAGCAACCATCATAAGAGTCATCGGGTTGGATAACATGGCTAGTAAATTGAAGGATTCATGGGGAACAAAGTATAAATGTTTGTGCCTCGGTGTCAAGGTGATAGGGTATGGAAGGAGCACAGTGGAGGGCGGGCTGAGAGGGGTCGCAATAGCATAAGGTCGGACTTCTGGAGTTGACTCTGAATCCAAGATGTCGATACGTAGCTGTAGGATGTTTGAATGATTCATGGCGCACAAACGGGTAGGATGCACACCTGATCAAAAGTAAAATCCGGTGTAACAACAGAGAGAACGTAGGTCCCAACGGGAACGTTAGGTCTGAACTAAATGCTTGAATGACTGCAGATAAGCGTGGTAGTAGATCGACGCACATTGAGAAACTTCCGTCACGTAGAATGCTCCCCCTCATTCTCCCATTGTCTAAAACTACCTTGGAAGGACGAAGTGTCTTGATATCTATTAGCGGGTATAAGCAAGGCGCGCGCAAGGAGTAAGACTATAGCTGGCGACCTGGGCAACCTTCATTCCATTGAATCTTGCCGGTGAGGTCCAGCGCAGTGGATAAGGAAGTCAAGCTGGGGAAAATATAAGAATAGATTTTGCAAACATGTTTGTGTCCCAAATCATTACCATGACAGTAGCAGCAAGAGAGGAATGTGGACCATGATCGACGATGAAGAGAGGACAACAGCACGGTCATGTCTTCATCAATATCAATAAATACAAAAAAGTCACGGCGCTTCTGTCTACACTCACTCACACTCTCCGACAAAAATGCGCCAAAAGCGAGCAAAAGCATACCGGAAGCTGATGTCTCTATATTCCATGTCATTTGGTTTCAGGCAACCATACCAAGTACTTGGTCATTCGCGTTTCCATGCTATCTAATTGCTCTATGCTTACTCGCCATGGGGAACAGTCGATTCTGAGATGTCTAAATCAGCCGTGGATCATAAAATAGAACTTGTTCATCAACTTGGAGTGGTTCTGCAAGGCGAGGTCAAACCAAGTGTGTCACTCTTCTGAACAAGCGCGAATTGACTGAAAGATTTCCGCGTTTTAGTGATAACCCAATGTTGCATCCATGAACTATATCTGCAAGGCAAATCACAACAGCCTGTCGTCGACCTGGCGAAAACATTTGAGCGACGCAAATGTAACCATCGAGAACCTATACCCGGAGATGAGTGTCTGGCGAGTGTTGTTGGTTCGTTAGGTTGCTATCTTTTTTTTTATCATTTTACGTCTTATACTCTGTCCAGGGCCGACAAACAAGCATCGATACGTGATTGCAACGCAGTCTCAGCCTCTGCGAGTCAAACTGCGAAATATTCCTGCTGTTCCAATTGTACATATAAATCGGACTGTCATGGTTCTTGAGCCCCCAAGTGATCTTACTTTGGAGACGAAGTCTGCAGTATGTTGCCTTCGATGTCAGAAAGTACACAAGGCTAACGGCGAATACTAGATGGAAGAAAAAGCATTACATCCATCTGCATCTGACTTAACGCTTGTGGGCCCTTCAACCTCCACGGAAATTCCTAAGAAGAGGAAAGGTCCAAAAGGGCCCAATCCATTGAGCGTGAAGAAGAAGAAACCAACGGAGACTGGGTCTATAACAAAAGGAAAGGCCAAGGGCACCATGACGAACACAACAAAGTTGCGGACTCCTAGTACAGGGGAAAAGAGGAAACGTGACGATGACCTCGAACCACGTGAGGTGGCGATAAACGAACTCCCACAACGAGTAACGAAGAAGAGGCGAAGGAAGAAGGCTGAAACGACGCAAAAAATACCAGACACAGATGAAGAAGACCCATGAAGAGATGAATTGTTCCCAATTTCCAACGTTATCTAGTAGCAATACGGTGATGCATTTGGTGTATATATTGTGTGTGAGGAAAAGGTAATATGCTACAAATGGTGAATCTAAGGGAAACCTTCGAAGACCATCATTCTTCAAGCACCCTCAAGCAATGCGATCAGAGGACGGCGGACAGCTTGAGAACGCATCAGTTGCCTCCGCGAAGACGTAGGACTATAGACAAGGATGAATGAGCACGAGACAACATGGCCAGAATATGAAAAAAAGTACGAACCAAGGTGAAGAGTAGACTCTTTCTGGATATTATAATCCGAAAGAGTGCGGCCATCCTCAAGCTGCTTGCCAGCAAAGATGAGGCGCTGCTGATCGGGAGGGATCCCCTCCTTGTCCTGGATCTTCGCCTTGACATTGTCGATGGTGTCGGACGACTCGACCTCAAGTGTAATGGTCTTGCCGGTCAGGGTCTTAACGAATATCTGCATGCCACCACGAAGGCGGAGAACGAGGTGAAGAGTGGATTCCTTCTGAATGTTGTAGTCTGAAAGGGTGCGGCCATCCTCCAACTGCTTGCCGGCGAAGATGAGGCGCTGCTGGTCAGGAGGAATGCCCTCCTTGTCCTGAATCTTCGCCTTGACATTGTCGATGGTATCTGATGACTCGACCTCGAGGGTGATGGTCTTGCCGGTCAGTGTTTTGACAAAGATCTGCATACCACCACGAAGACGGAGGACGAGGTGAAGGGTGGACTCCTTCTGAATATTATAGTCGGATAGTGTGCGGCCGTCCTCTAACTGCTTGCCAGCGAAGATAAGACGCTGCTGGTCAGGAGGAATTCTATCGTTCGGGAATTAGTTATGCTCATGGGCAATTTGGAAACTCAGCTTACCCTTCCTTGTCCTGAATCTTGGCCTTCACATTGTCGATGGTGTCCGAGGACTCTACCTCAAGGGTAATAGTCTTGCCAGTGAGGGTCTTGACGAAGATCTGCATGCCGCCACGGAGACGGAGGACTAGGTGAAGGGTGGACTCTTTCTGAATGTTATAGTCAGAAAGGGTCCTGCCATCCTCGAGTTGCTTTCCGGCAAAAATAAGGCGTTGCTGGTCGGGGGGGATGCTGGAACAAATGTCAAGACTTGAGATAATAAGTATGGTGTGAAGTAAGCTTACCCTTCTTTGTCTTGGATCTTGGCCTTGACATTGTCGATGGTGTCTGAGGACTCGACTTCGAGGGTGATGGTCTTGCCGGTGAGGGTCTTGACGAAAATTTGCATGGTTGAAAGAGATAGGCGGGTTGAGGAAAGGAGTTGTAAGAGGGAGAGTTAGATAACAAAAGCCTTTATAACCCCAGCGGAGTTCAAAACTGCATCGCCTCCATATGACGCTGACTCACATGAACCGAACATGCCAGAAAGAGGCCGATCAAGTTGGAAAGGCCCCTGACAAGGCCCAGTCAATGGATTACCAAAGGGCTGTATATACGAGAAATCGAGCACATACACGTCTTACTATTACAAGGTATCGTCATGCCAAATCCGTATTGTCAAATCTTTGTCCATTGCTGCAGACGCTATGATGTTCCTTGTTGGATGGGTCTGAATAACAATCAGTCTTCTCCTTGTAGTAAGTCACATAAGTGTGCTTACATCCACTGTCAAGACAACATCTGGAAAACATCAGCTCTTGTTGAGATAAAAGCTGATGACGTACCTCTATGGCCCTCAAGAGTTTGTACTATCTGACGCGTCTGAAGGTCCCAAATATAGATCTTATTATCCTCGCTCCCGCTGATGACATATTTGCCCTTCGTGGTGCTGAAGCACGGTACAATGCAGTAGGTCCGATTTGTATGCCCGACGTAGGTTTTCACGCATCGAGAAGTATGGTAATTCCACAAGCGGATTGTAGAATCTTGAGTCGACGCGAGCACGAACTTCGAGTTCTGCGAGAACTTGACATGCGAACTTTCAATGACAACGATGAGCAGAACTGCCCATAGATATCAAAGATAGGAGAAAATATTGACCATATCGGATTATCGTCATCGACCAAGGTTTTCAAGCATTGGCCAGAATCAGCGTCCCATATTCGGCTGCTAAGAGGTCAGTCAAGCACAGAAAGAAAGTACACAGATGGCGCACATTAGCCCATCCATTGCACAAGAAACAATGAGGGTTCCATCATGGTTGAAACTGACAGCTGTGACAGGATCTGAGTGTGCTGGGAGAACTTTAAGAGACTTTCCTGTCGAAAAAACTTTCTCAAAACTGCTTGTAGAAGGGTAATAGAATGAACTCAAACCCCTTGCAACGTCCCATACCCGCACAGTTTCATCATAGCCGCCAGAAACCAGGAGATTTGAACTTGGATTATAATTGAGGCAAAAAACGAAATTCGTGTGACCAATGAGAGTCCTAGCAATGGTACCCTGATATTAGGTATATTGGCGAAAGAAACAGGTGAATCGCAAACGCAGCGAGTCACGTACCAGTTCAAGGTTCCACAATATGATAGTCTTGTCATCCGAAGCAGATGCGAGATAATCGCTGTCACTGGACCAAGCAATGTCTGAAATCCCCTCTTTATGACCTTCTAAAGTGTGAAGTATTTCACCAGTGGTTGAATCCCATAATTTGACAACTTTATCAGCACCTTCGTGGAGATCTAGTAAGAGAAAAAACAGCGCCGCTCGGACCAGATGCAGACGCACCAGAGGAAGCAAGAATAGAGCCGTCAGGGCTGAATTTGAGTGCAGATATGGCACGCGTATGACCACTGAGTGTAAAACGTAGCCTGTATGATGAGTTTTGAGAGTCGTTAGGAAGATCTGGGGCAAATTTATGCTCTTCTAGTCCCGGTATCTGCAGAATTTGTTCCTGCCCTAGGTTAGGCTGACCGTCAGAGTCGACGTCCATGGCGTTAAGGTTGGAAGCCATGAAGGTCACGTGTGCTAAAATCTTTTCCTCAGCGACCCATCATCTGTTCACCTATATGTCTTCGTGGATCTCCCCTTCGACTAGGACAGAGCTTATTGAGGATTTAGTCTCTGGAGTTGGTATGTTATATTTCCGAGCCTCTTTCCATCATCCTCAAAAAAGATACCCAGATCGCTACAACCCTTCAAACGTCTCGATTCTCGAGGATTATCTGTACCACCAGATTCGCAGTGAGGAATATGACTGCCTGGCGAACCTTGCCATCCTTAAGCTGTTTGTTTTTCTCTCAAGAGCCAGAGCTTTATTGACGCAGACCCTAGTTATCAATTCAATCCCGAGCTCTACAACCCAGATGTAGTCGTTAACATCCTCATAAAAGCTCTGACTGCCTGCCCTCTCCCCGACTTCAACCTTTGCATATCACTTCTCGATGAACGGCCAGTAAACGCCAACCTTGACGAACCCGACCCATTGCCAACCCTTCTACCGACATTGAAGGGTCTACACGATCTTCTCTACCGGTGTCGGTTCCCAAAATTCTGGGAAGAATATCGCTCTGAAGAGCTTGAAGCGCTGCGCGATAACTATACCGTGGAGTGTGTTGGGTTCGAGAACGCTGTGCGGGAGGTCGCTATCCGTGCTGTCAAGGCTGCATTCACGGAAATTTCTCTAAAGCGACTTGGGTCCTACTTGGACCTGACAGGTATGAGTGTAGCCATTTTATTTCAAACCATAACCTAATGCTTGAGCGTGTAGGAGCTGGCCTTCAGGCGTACATTCAAAAGCTGGGCTGGACTCTTGATGCCGCATCTTCTACTGTGTCGATCCCACCCAATCCTGACAACCAGATCGTAGCTACCGTCGTTCAAGAAAACATAAGCCTACCACGTAAGCTTTCATCTTCCAGACTCGTGAGGTTTCCTCACGCTATCAAACAGAACTCACGAAGGTCATCTCACATGCCGCTCTCAAGGCATGAAAATTTCTGTCTATTTAGTTGGCGATCCGACAATACAGTTGCTATTTTTTTAATTCGTTAAGTTGCTCGTTCAAGGTATTTGCATCTAAGTTGTACGAAATGCTGCTGCTGTCCCCCACGTAGCCATTAAGACACCAACAACAAGTAGTATCCCGTCTGTGAGATTACATCGGCCAGCGAGTACTACCTTGGCAGATATGGGACCGATGAGGCACAACAAGAAAGCGGCGAATGCCCCAAGGAGGGCCATCATTGCGTCGAACTCCGGTACTAGAATTGAGACCATGACTGACAGCACAGTCACTCCTAGCCTTTGAACAATAGCATAAACACTCTTGGAGGTAAAATGCGATCCTCGTGGCGTGAAAGTTAGCCCATTGGATTTGGAAACCATGTTTTCGGGTGCCGAAAGAGGGACATCGTTACCAAGTAGAATTTCAATTGTGGCGTTGAGCTGTGGAGATGAGTAATATCAGAAACTGAGTTGAACTTTATCAGCTGTGAAAACTTACCGGCTGGGTCGTCAGAGCAAACTTCGATCTGGGAGGCTTTAGCAGAGCAACTCAGTTTTTCAAGCACTGAACTCACAACGGGCTGATGACCAGCAACCATAATGCCAGCTGATTGAGAACCGGGCTGTAACCTGCCGTCTTTGCAAGGTCCATGCTAATCTGTAACTCTGCATTCAATCCCAAGACGGTCCTCAGATGTAGCAGAAACTTTACCTCCTCGCTGACATTGTTTCCAAACATCAGGTAGCCGGCGTAACCGATCAAAGTATACATTAGTGTCGCAACAAACTGCGCCAACGACTGTGAGCAATGGGGTGGCGTGAGAGGGCCCGTGAAATATAAGACTCACAAAAGCCCAATTGATCATTCTGTCGAATTGAGTTGGATCTATCATGTCTCTAGCAAGCGATGGAATGACAGAATGCCCTGAGAACTGAATCAGGAAAGGACGTGAGTCAAGGAATACAATGAGAGCAATCAGTAAGGCTTACACCCGCCATAAATAGGCCAAAGGCCACCCCTAGGTTCTTGGTATCCCGTACTCCCAGCGTTGTCTCAGCGGGGCTCCATAAACTGCCTGGAGTATCTGCTTTGGATAAACCATCGATGAAAATCACGGAGATGATCAAAATCGAGGATACAATGCCAAGGATGGATGTGTAGGAAATCAACGATAAGGGCAAAAAGATGGTAGGAATCAAACTAAAATCTGAGTTAGTTATAGCAACGGCGAAGACTGGGTCACGTACAGGACGAGGCCCCAGAGTTTATATGTAGTTGTAGAGTAGTCGGGTATCAGGGCATGCAAAGAGTCTGCATAGAGAGTAACAAGAACGACACTGAAAACGGGAAGATGAAGGGCATAGACGACTGTCCAAATGCCTTGCGCCCAATATCTGTGTAAGACCGAAGGCGAGGGTCTGAAAGGATGATACGAGCCAGAATTTTGGCCCTACATTGTGCAAAAAAGTTCAATTCCCAAACTGAAAGGCGAGGGCACAATGGCATACGTATAGCACGAAACAAAGCCATAGCCCATGATGAGGATTGTTCCAGTCACCCAACCAGAGTAGGCAAAAGCAAGAGGCTCGGAAAGCATCCCAATTCCAAGCAAGATAGCTATAGAATTGAATAGCTATAGATTGGCAGAGGGTGAGTCCCGTTAATAGCAATATCAGGCATAATCTTACTGTTTGACCAAAGGTACTTTTCCCTCCATAATTATACCTTACGCTTTTAGCGGAACTTGCAGAAAGACGCCGGTGCTGTAAAGGCGGAGGTTGAAAGGTCATCCCAGGCTCTTCAAGAACGACACGAGCTGGCCTCTCGGGGAAGGCAGGGTTGGACAGCCAACAAGGGTGTGATGGCGTCGAAAAGGATATTGCTTTACGAAGTAATGGGGTGGTCTCACGGGGACGGGTCGATTTTCTAGGAATTCTGGGCTGTTGATTCTTTTGACGATGAGTGCGGGGGACTTGGGCTGATGCCGCTCGCCCCCCGAAGCTGTCGTCTTCCGCCTCCCAGCCGAAATGGTCCAAATCGTCATCTTCATTGGCTGCTCTGACGCGTCCGACGTCGAAGGGAGTCTCTTCGTCGCCTGCCTCCGAATAAGTTTCATCGTCCGAGAAGTTCTCTGTGTCGAATGCTGCCGTGACTTGAGAGCCTGCGACGAAATACTGGGACCTGCGATCTGAGCAGAGTCGCGTTATAGATTGCAGGTGTTTAAATCAAGTAGACTCACATGACGCAATTGCGTTTCGAACGCTCTGTCCACTTGAGAACGATCCAACGGAGAACGTCGTAGGAAGAGACGCCATTGAAAAGAACGTCCTCTACGGGCCTTCGCTATTTTAATTTAAGTAAAAGACTTGGAGTCTGGCCGGAAGTTGTTGGTGTATTATCTGTTTAAGGCACTCAGTAGCCTTATCAACGGAAATTTTGCGAGTAAGTACTATCAGGTACTATCTGGTACTTATCAGGAGCCAGTATGAATGGAAATGCAGAAGTTTTGGATTTGCTACTCACAGATGGAGTTCTGGAAGTTCCGTTTCCGAATAAGTATACGTAGGCGACACATGCGACTCCGAAACACGGTCGACTTCCAAGATCCGATGCGCTCCTCATCACCACATGGCTGACCAAGGCTGACCACTAGTTCTGTTGTACTGATAGTTAAAATTACGTCCCTGTTATTAACATCGGGGTATTACAATTATGTATGTATGCACTACGAAGGTGGGTGTGTGTGCCAGTTCTAAAAGATATTTTTTGCTGCGCCTGTCAAATTCCAAAAAATGCGAACGAAATTGTTTCAAGACGAGGTCACCGCTCTACGGTTCGCCCAGGTCATGTACGGCTCTCGGGCGATGTCATACCCGCCCTTCGTTCGTGCGCTGCGCCTTGCTTCCGGAAGCCTTGCATTGACATTGACATCCTACAATAACAGATCAGGCAATGCTATCCATCATACCGACGTAGTAACTTACCGCTGTTCGTCGCCGAATTCCTGCTGTGATATGGACCCACCACTTTGTCAGGGCTGCCTTCAACGCAGTTTCTCGATGACCTTTCACATTAAGCCAAGCGACGTATTCTTCAAGCTATAACGAAGTGAATGGTGTCAATTTTGCGCAACACAAGAAATAGAGACCGACCTCTTCGAGATCTGAGTAAACAGCCCAATCACCGGGCCCCAAAACTCCACTTTCCCCCTCCTCCTCCACCCGGCGCCCATCGATGTCCTCGTTTTTCCGTTGATCCAAAAGCTCTCTATCGAACTCACCCGGACCTTGGATGAACAGCCTGCCTGTTCCGTACTGAGCGACCCCACCACTTCCGACCAGAGACGCAGATCCCATTCCATCAAACCACCAAACTCGGTTGTAAAACCTGTCTTTCCCAAGAGGCTTCACGCGAACTGCACCAAGAAGCTTTCTGAACTCGCGTTCAATGCCTTCCAGGCGGCGTTCGAGCTTGTTTACTTCCTCATCCAAGCGCCGGTGATCTGACAAAGCCTGCTTGACGGACGCCTGTTTTGCTCGTGCAGCTTCTCGCTGCTTCGCATGTGCAGTTGTCGCAGCTTTGAGGCGAAGTTCCTTTTGCCGTGCTGAGTTCTTTTTGCCTGTAGAACTCGACGGTGTCTCCGAACCCCCTTCAGAGACGTCAGAAAGATCGCTAATATCGTGCATCACGACATCTTGTTCAATGCCGTTGTTGGCAGTGGGATCTTCTTTGGTCTCCGCTTTAAGGGCATTCATCTCCTCATGGCTTAAGGAAACGTCGTTACTGACGATGCTCGAAGGAGAGGATAAACACTCACTATTGCTTTTTCAACCGATTGACGTCTATTTTTTCTTTCCGAAGAGCCGTCAGTTGCTCTTCACAAGACTCCATGTGTGCATGGATAGCTTTGCTTGAGATAGCTAGGTTGCACATGAAAGACAAGATGGCAATTTTGTCTTTCGGCGACAGCGCGTAGTATCGTTCAGCAGGGTTTGACCGTTCGGACAGTGGGGCAGATTCGGGCGTCGAAACCCGAGAGCTTGAAGGCGATCCAGAAGATGTATCTACACGAGGCTCAGCAGCGAAAAGCAGCCGGGTCAATATTTCTCGAAGCCGAGGGAAGTTCGTGACTGTGGCATGCTAAAGCAATCGTTTAGATCTGCAATCTGGAGTGAGAAAGTGACGCATGCACTTACATCCTTAAGCATCCCGACAAGTGCATCCTCCCATCCCTCCCGCCCCTCCGTATGTCGCAAAGGCACTCGCTCCCAATTATTACCAACATCAGCCATAGCAGCTGTCAATTCATCGAATGGTATCCCTAGCACTGCATCTTCTTCATCGCCTTGGTCTTGCGCTTCCTCATGCGTGCGCATCAACGAGACAAGAGCACTGTGACGTTGAAAGGCGACGGTTCGAAGATTGTAAATCAAAGTAGAATGTACTTCAGCAAGTAGTGCACAAGGAGGATCCATGAGGGAGTGACGGATCGCGTGTTCAAATTCATCCAATGTGAAGCTGGAGAGGTGTAGCGGTTGTCTGTCCTTCAAGTTAGCTGGAAGCGCGGTATTCTATGCATTTGACTGCATACCCATAAACAACCAAGAAGTTCCAGGCCATAAGGAAGGCTTCAAAAGTGCCAGGCGTGTCGCTGAATGGAAGATCCCGGTTTGCATGCGGTCTCTGTACTTTTACACCAGCTTTCTTGTCTTTATCTCCTAGTCGCACGTCGAGATCCTCTGTCGGGTAGCGAACCGGTTTCTTCTTTTTCTTCTCAGCGGCGAGACGCTCTGCTTCTTCTTTGGCCTGTTTCTGTTTTTCAAGCTTCTCGCGCGCTTCCCTCTCCTTCTTTTCAGCTGAAAAGCAGAAAAGGTCAAGAGTTGCCTTAGCATGAGACAAGGGGCATAGCTTGCCTCTTTCTTCCTGAGCAGGGGTCATCTTCTTCTGCTTTTTGTTTGGCGGGCCTTCCTTGTCCTCCCACACCTTTTTCCGTTTGTCGATCTCTCCTTTCTTGATAGTCTCGACCCCCTTGCGCGTCTCCTCAGGCATTATAGACTCTAATCCATATTTCTTGGCAATACTGGGCTTGACAGTCCACGGAGACGCCACAGCAGCATCGCGATCGACACAGTCACGAATGAAACGGCGTAGGATTGACTTCGAAAAGGATAAACGGTCACGACTGCAGAAAGTATGAGAGAGCACATTTCGTCACATCGACATCCAACATACCTCATCATTCCACACTGGACTTCCATGAGACTGCCAATTGCGTTGTCCTTGTCGGCATTCTTCGAGCCACCTTGCTTCTTTTCATGACTCTTATCTTTTTCAAGCTCGATGATGTGAACCCAGTAGAAATAGAGAGCAGGGTTATCCTGCATGTTAGCCTCCTTAGTAGGAATTTTGAGATCGCCACCAATCACATGAGGAGCTTCGTCCTCAAGTGGTGTGGCTGCATCTAGTGGCGCCTCCTTATAGGCATCGCGCGCCTCAACATTTGAGCTGTATTTAGGAGGATAGACCTTCTCTACCCTTGCATAGTACCTGTAAGAAGGATTAGATGACAACGAGAGGGATAGGGCGCGTGCGAGGAGCGTACTTGGTTCCAGTGAGGTCAACGATAACTCCTAAAGTAAGTTAGGGAATGATCAGTGCAAGGTCGAGTGGGAGGATGCGGATCGAGTACGCACGTTCGCTCTTGAAATAGCGGTCCTTGAAACGCTCATACACTGCCTCTACAAGGTGGTCAAGGCGTCCCATAACCTCTACGAAGCAAGCAAGGTGTCAACACGACAGTTGTGGCGGAAAGAGATAGCACGCACGCCACTGAACGGCTTTGAGGACTGCGGGCTTGAGTGGTTCTGAAAACCTGTGATGCATGGTTCGGGCCTCTTGCTTCTCACTCTCGACGGCCTGGAAGTAGTCCAGACCGCTCTTGCCAGTCACCTCGCACTGGAACTGCTTAAGTTTGTAAAAGGACATACGAGCAGCATAAGCACTAAGGGATGATATATGTGAGCAAATGGAGGGCCGGGCGCCTTTTGAACAACACGTACTCGTATGTCTCGAAGATTTCGCCGGTCTCATAAAGGTAGAACACCTCGCGGTTGGGATCAGTAGTTGCGGCTTGTATGAGAGCCTCAGAGGGTTCCGTGAGGACGACCCTCTTACGACGACAGGTAGGCATGCGGAAAGTGGGGTTGACAGGACCAAAAATGGAGTTTTTGGGCCAGAAGAGAGCGCAACGGGGGCTAAAAGAGGATGTGAGGCAGTCGGGGGCAGCGGAGGGACGAAGGGGCAAGGGGCGGGGGCGGGAGGAATAGTGGTGGTGGTGGGAGGAAAGAGGGAGGGAGGTGATGCGGGAAGCGGCAAAGAAAGGGACAGGTGGCTGGCGGAGGGTAAGTCTGTGTGTATAAGGTGATCATGGTCCTCCGTACCCCAGCGCCCCAATTTTCCTCTTGATTGTCTTCTGTTCTCTCCTTCACCTACTCCTTCGCCGACTATCACACTCTGTATACACTACTTCTCCCAACTTACTGCTGCTCCACCCCAGCTCGCCCTTTCCGAACGTTCACCTGTGACAAGCACTTGGGTTCTTACACAAGGTTCAAAACCAGTAGTTGCCAATGTCTTATTGATCACCCTTGTCGCTTCCCTTTCACTGCCCGGTCATGTTCAGACCACAGCTCGTTCAAAGTCGGTACATCGCGTTCTGCTGCCTGTCCATCAACCCTCTCCTTATTCCGTTGCCTCCTGCATCTTGATTCCTCGTTTTGCTCTTCGTGTGACTTTGTCGGCACGTGCATATTCCACGTGATCGTGACGCGCCAAAGAAAAATTACAAGACCACCGCGTCAAACTGTGAATGACATGAGTGCATGCACCTGCGACCAAGTACTCCCGGAATATGATACAATATGTCTAGGATATGTAGAATATAGGTGTTCATGCACCGTTAGCCACTGTATGTAACGTTCATGGAAACGCAGTCCAAAAGATAAAGTACAACGAGTAGTTCCGAAGAATGATAGATGAGATAGTTGTGCATGAATGGAGCCATAAAGGGTCGTGCAAGTCGTACATAGGTCAGATCATATTGAAAGCATCTAATTAATACTTCCGCGCTTCCTCTCCTTCCCTGAGGCTTCGGAAGCGCCAATAAGTCGGAATCTATCACGTAGTCCAGGACCCATCTTGGAGTCTGAAGGTTGCGTTTGGGCTTCAGGGGACCTCCCCTTGACCTAAACCTCAACATTAATCAGACTTGGGAATAGGAAAAGTTAAGGAACAACAAACCGAATTTTTCCTTCCCAAACTAAGCAATCGTTTCTTGAACGGGGAAGTTGCTTCTGGTTTATCCTTCTTCTTGTTCTTGTTTTCTATTGCATCCATGATGACAATTGCTTTGGCTTGAGGGCCCGGCGCCGCATGCTCCGAGCTTCCCGGGGCGAAAGGAGTGGCGGCAGCTGTCGGTTCGTTGGGCCCCACTTGAGAGCCAGGCTTTGATTCCCCGACATTGACGAGGACCCAACCTTGGCCGTGTCCAGAACTCGGTGTTTCTGAGCCAGAGGTTCCCGCTCTCGTCACCGTGGGTATGGGTGGCGGATGAGTGTTCGTGATGAGCCCGACAAGCGCCGCCTCGCTTTTCCTGAGTGGCATATCTGGCCGTGTGAGCTCGGGCGATGTGATACGTGAAGTAACTTCATGAATCGGTGTCTTGTTCCCTTCATTCTTGCCCGGCGGCGTCGACTTTTCAGGTTGCTCGTCCACAACACCGCCTGCCACCGTAACCTCTGGCTTCTCCTCGACAGGAGTTGGCCGCCATCCGCCAGGTAACATAGGTCCCACTGAAGATGCCCTTCTAGGGGAAGCGGAGCCCGGGGGGAAGGTTCCCTGGCTAGCACCCTTAGAGTCTTTTCGTTGAGCAATTGGATCTATGCCTGTCCATTGTATTGGAATGTCGAAGCTCGCATCACTGGCGTTGGAAACAGAAGAGTCCCTGAATGCTCCAGCGCCTAGTAGTCCCACACCAGATTCCTGGCGACCATGGTGGGTCAAAGGTGTTGTAGGAGAGTGAGCGGGACTGCTAGTGAGGAGAGGTGGGGTTTTCTGACGAGTAGCCACAGGCCGAAGAGGGCTTCGTGGACGAGGATGAAGGGAGCTCTTCGGTGGTGATGGAACAGGGGTTGGGAGAACCGAGCCGGCTGGCATTTCATACTGTTCTAAAGGCGACGGGTTGTGAAAGGATGTAGGGGGAAAGCCGTTTGCCCCTACACCAGTCATGTCGTCTACGCTGCTTGAAATGGTGCTGGGAAGATAGGCACGTATGCCGGCAGTTCCAGGAGGATCAGCTTCGTGGATGACAGATACAGGCACTTGTGCGCGTGGTGCGGGCTTGCGTAGTAATGCTGGGCCCATCGTTGGGTGGTCAGTGCGATAACCACGAGTAAGGGCAAAATTGCCTTGCTCCGTGGCCGTCCGGGCGTGTTGGGGAGCATGGCTAGAGGGCCTAGTTGGTTCTGAGGTAAGCCTTCGATGCTGGTGAAGAGGGCCCGCAAGAGAGGGGACGTAGTGGCCTACAGTCTCAAGCCGATTCGTGTCGCCGTTGACATCGTGTCCAGTGACTGATTCCTGAGAGGTCGACTCATCTACAGAGCTGGACCCTGGGCCAGTAAAGACCCAGAGATCTTTAACTCGAGAACGGTTGGTCAAAGAGATGGAAGAGAGAAGAGTGAATGAATGAGAGTCGAGGGACGTCAGAAGCGAAAGAATGTGACGGAGAGAATCTGTCGCGAACGTGTCCTGTTGGAACCCTGGACGAGATCAGGCGAGAGTGGCATGGTATAACAAAAGGCGCACATTTATAGCCCTTGAGTTTAAATTCAAACGAATTCTCTCCCACTTTTTTCTCGGACACGACACCGCGTGGCCACGAGGCTCGAACGGCCTGAAGGATTGCTGGAGTCAAATGGAGAGGAGGTGCAATAACACGCATCAAAGTGGGGGACAGAAAAGAAAGGGCGAAAGGAGTCCGCTTCGGCCTATTTCTTTCGGAATTTGAGCTTGCTGAACTATCTCGAAAAGGAGAAGTATTGCTCGGGAGAGGAGTTGCTGAGCGAGAACTGTTGGCTGGAGGTGGAATGGATGGTTTCGAAAAGGCCATGGCAAGGCGGTCGTCACTTTCTCTCCCATAGTCAAGACTCGACAGATATGTGTACCCGCACTGGTATATGACGGCAAGAATATCGATCAAAAGCTTTTCGGACATAACATTCTTGGGGCTGGCCCAGGGTTTGCCATTGAGAGAGAATTCGCAAAGATGTTGGTGAAGATCTTCGCGGAAAGCAAGCAGATATGTAGATGATTCAAAGAGAATACGGAGAGCAATGACGACATGGGGCGGAAAGGAGTAGAGACGGACGAGATTAGAGCTGGAGATTGCAACGATGGCAAAGGAGCTGGGAGGTGGTTTTTGGTCGCGAATGAACTCCTTGCGAGGAACAAAGGTGGTGTCTGGGTTAGGCGTCGCAGGGCTGGGCGATTGCTGCTGCGGCATGCTAAAGGGCGGGCGAGGTTTCGAGAACTTGTAAACTTTAGTCTTTAACCAGAGTTCACGTTGACGTCATGTGTTTGCCACGCCCCATGCACGTGTCAGAAGTTCCTTGGTGGCTATGCACCGACGTCGAGCCGTCCTGCGTAGACTTGCAGCCTGCAGCCTTGCCTTGCTGGTTTTGCCATTGTGTACACTGGCAACCTTGGCTTCCCTTTGCTTCACCCCTTAAAATCCTGATCACCGAGCGGTAGACCATGGCCCGGAATGTCCTCTTACATCCGGACCGACGGCCCGGCACAACTTCACTCTTAAAAGATTTGCGATGTGCCCCTTTCTCTCTTTCAACTCTCTAACTGCAAAAATGTCCTCCGAACTCGAAAAAATCAATGTCCTCATGTGTATGCTGTCTTTCCTTTTCCAACGTAGCCCTTGATCTCATCGTTTCTCGTTATAGGTGGTACTGTACGCCTTTCTAACTGTATGCTATCTAATCTGGGTTCACTAATGATATCTAGGGAGAGTACACCACTGGATGGGTCGGTACAGGCGCATCCAAGTCCGATAAAAAGGTCTGCACCATGATCCCCTCTCTGATCTGACCGACTCTGACCATGTTGTAGATCGGAGTAAGTATAGCTCTCAGTCTTCTCTATGTCTCCTCTGAAATGTGATAAAAGGTTGTCGGTTTGACTCTCTTCGATCTTCGTCGCTTGGGCAAGGTATGCAATGCTGTGACTTCCCTTTGATACCGCAATTAATTTCAAGTCAGGTCGACAAGCTCGGAATGGTTGGAGTGAACGGAGGCAAATTCCCTGCTATCCGTCAGCATCTCGCTGATAACATTGGTGGAGTTTACAAGGATATGGACCTCACGTTTGTACATTTTCCCTTACTTGTGTCCTCTTTTGCTCAGCCTACTTTAGCTTCGACGCATTCCCCGAAGAAGGAAAGGTGGATCCTGAAGCATGTTAGTATTTATCACTTCTTTTCATCGCAATTCTGAATGTGAGATTTCACGACTCACAGACAAGGCCGCCATTGACAAGATGAAAGCTGGAGAGGCCGTGATCATTTTCACCCCCGACAGTCAGTGCGATTTGTAAAACTATGCCCATGTATGGATCACTGATCAGTATTTTCGCCCAATCTGTAGGCACTCATTACCCTATCGCTCTTTACGCCATCGAGCGTGGTATCCATGTCCTCGTCACCAAGCCTGCCACACAGCTCCTTTCTCATCACAATGACCTCATCGCTGCTGCGAAGAAGCACAACGTCGTTTGCTTTGTCGAGCACCATAAACGGTAAATTTACGAGCGCCACAATAAATTGCCGCGAAGTTAAAGCCATTTTGTTGTTTAGCTTTGATCCTGTCTACAGCGACGCCAAGGCACGGGCAAAGTCCCTAGGAGAGTTCAACTATTTCAACGCCTGGATGAGCCAACCTAAGAGCCAGCTCGAGACCTTCCGTGCGTGGGCAGGCAAAGATTCGGACATCAGGCAAGTGATCCTCAGATTTCTCTTACCACTCAACAAGCCTGACTTCGCCGCTACAGCTACTATCTGTCCTCACACCACATCGATATCTGCTGCTGGATTCTGCAAGACATTGCCGTTCCGACCCGAGTTGTCGCCAGCGCTGCCACGGGAATTGCCACAAGTGAACCGTACAACTGTGTCCCACAGACTGAGGATACGATTACTCTCCTTGTTGATTGGCAATCCGTCAAGAGCCCCAAGCACAAAGGCACTGCCGTTTACACTGCCAGTTGGACGGCCCCTCTAAAAGCCGGAGTGCACTCCGCTCAACACTGGTATTACATGGGAGAAAAGGTCCGTCTACGATTTCGGTCACCGTGGACATGCAACCTCAATTCTTCTATCCACAGGGTGATATTTCCGTCGATCAGGCGCATCGTGGGTATGACGTGACAGTGGACGACACAGGGAAATCGTGGTTCAACCCTTTCTAGTGCGTACTTGATGGTGCTGGTATGGTGCCGAAGCTGATGAGCTGATTTTGATTCGAATAGCATGAAATATTCTCCCTCCGAGAGCGGGCATTTCGATGGCCAACGTGGCTATGGTTACATCTCTATTGAGAAGTTCATCGATGCTGCGCGTAGCGTGAATGCAGGTCTGACGAAGCCAGCTGACTACGACACTCACGGACTGCCAACTATTGCGAACACCGTGCTCACCACAGCGATCCTGAACGCGGGCCGTATTAGTTTAGACGAAAAGAGGGCTGTTGGGATCAAGAAGGACGGCGAAACTTGGGTTCTTGAGTAGATCCGTCCATATGGTGCGGAACTCAATGTTGAGGGCGCTTGGGTTCCTTTATGACAAGTTAGGAAAGGCGAAAGGACTGTAACATTATGATGTAAATCTTAAGGTCAAAACTTGAAAGTGGCTTGATACATGGATCGTACCTAATTAGATGCATAAATCCGAGGTGGGAGAGCCAACCGTCGACCTGCGTTCTGAACCATGGTCTGCAAAGCCAACGATCACACAATAATCACACAGGTCATCAAACCGTCGAAAGATCCCACCTGTTACACATTTTTTAGTTAAATTAACTAGTGGGTATATCAGAAAGGGTTCGACTTCTCCCATCATGTGTGTGGACGCACGATAGAGGCGAGTACGTAATGACAAGGGAACAAGGGCCTAGAGAAGGGCGAACACGTATGATGGTGGCTAGGTAGACAAGGCCGCCGCCTGTCTTGGTTGGCATCTTCCCATAAGGCCATCCAAGTGACAGCAAGCGTTTGAGCAGTAAGAGAGGATTCAAGCGCTTTCGTGTAGATGCAATTTTGGTTTGTTATTGATGAGGCTGTAATAAGTGACGACTGAACACAAGTGCAAGTGGAGAGCCCTTCAGGCTCGAGGTGACAGCCAGTTTGGCGGGGAGGGTGAAGGAAAATATGCAGAAGAAGAATAAAGGTAATAATAATGTGCAGGTGAAGTAAAGATGCCCTTACGACAAGATTGTTGATAGTGGGAGGGACCAAAACAACGTGAAATTGATCCAAGGAGGCCGTCAAGTTTGTCCGCAAGGGCGAGAGTGAGGCTTGGGGGGGAGAAGAAATATGTGGATAAAGGGAAAAGTAAAGTATACTATGAAATGAATTGCAGCTGTCGAGTGTAATGTTATTGCAGAATGAAAGGGGAGGGATGATGGTGGATGGTTGATTGCATAGAGAACAAAGACGGAATGAGTGGAAAGTCGTTGAGAGGTGATATCGAACGACCGTGGAGACGATGGGAGGGAAACGAGGCGATGGGTTCCTTCAATGGCAACATGAAGAAAGCGATTTTTGACCCTCTGATAGCTTGTACGCCTGCCAGGATAGGATAGTGACGGTAATGAGGTGAAAAGGAAACGATTGCGAGTGAGATGCATGGTTGATGATGAGTTGCAGAGAGAAAGAGATTGTGCGAGGGCGTCGATGCGACGTGTAGTGTTATTACATTTTGCGTGCTTTGAGAGACTTGATATGATAGAATCGAGTACAGGTAATGGGCTGCTATGACACTAACGCAACTCGTGGCGAAACATTGTTGATGTTGTGAAGCGCTGGACGGCCGAATGCCACGAAATCGTGTGGCAGAAAGTGGTCCGGAGGGGTTTCAACACGATGCTTGTTGATAACTGGCTCAAATGTTGTGGACATATTCTCTTTATCGTCAGATGAATGCGAACCCGAGAAGGGATCACTTGAGAAAGCCGGAGTCGTTGGTGTGGCAGGCATATCATCGGACAAGTCAGACACGGAGGTAGAGCAACTGGTCGGTGTGCTAATTGTTGATCCTGAGGTACGTTTTGGGGTCACCGGAAGTGAAGGGAACACATGCCGAACAAAGTGGCCACCCTGGAGGTAATACTGGACGACAAAGGTGGCAGCCTTGGAATAAAAGGCGTATGAATACTTTTTGACGAGGGTCTCCGAAAGATCGTTGACGTTCTGGGACAAACGAACATCCAAGAGGTCGACGACTTCGAGGGACTCTTCTGTTTCCTCCCAAACGCGGCGTGGTTTACCGCACAAAAACCGCGCAAGTGTTAACGCCGCCAGAGCGATGGTGGATGGCGTGTACGAGATGAACTCCCGGTAGAACAACGTGATTTCCATTAGGAATCGTGCGACGTGTTGAACTTTCGGCTCCTCCATGATCGGTCCGCAACACATGAGCCTAAGCCAGGCTTCTGCTGTAGGGTGGCCAAGAGTCCACTGAATAGTCGACAAAACGTGGCCTTCCATCTGTATAAAAGCAGACTCTTCGTACGTCTCACGGCAGATCTGAGTAAGGTCCTGAACGGTAGGAACGCGTTCCTTGGCATCTTCGAACTTGGCGGCGATCCAGAGGGCAGCACAGCCTACAAGTTGATAATGCTTGATGTATACGATACGGCGGGAGACGTAACGGTCAACAATATTGAGAGTAAGGTATAGTGTTTCTGGGCGCAGTCGGAAGGTGAAGTGGATCTCAACGAGGAAGTCAACGAGGCAGGGCCTCATGTGCCATCGAATTTCGGGCTGTTGATCCATCGACTGGGCGGAAGACATTGTAAATCGCTATTGAGAATTGATTTAGCGGATGCGGGTTTAGATGGGAATGTGGCGAGGAACGGACCTCCATATCATGCATGTAATACTGGATCTCTTCACGGTATTCTTCCTCGAGCAGGACGCCTTCTCGGCGCAAGGCCATGATCTGAGCTTCGCGCTGGCGTTGCTGCAGAATGGCGGACTTTGCAGAGCGAGGAGTTCTCCGTGCAGTGCTATTGTGAGGAAGGAGGGGAGACTTGTGAGATTTTGAAACGCCATGGGGAGAGGGTCGCTTCTTGGGGTAGATAAGAGAGTTGCGGGAGTGTCTGAGAGCGGCGGCAGAAACGTCTTTCATGGCGGGACGGTTCAGTTCGAGCGAGTAAACGATCGATTGCGAGCTGGGGGGAGAATGAGGGTGAGCAATGGGCGTGGCGTGGCAGGAGATGAGAGCGGTCATAGTAAGGAAGATAAAGGAGCAGTAAAGGCGGGGACTGGTAGCATCGTAGGGTGTGCCACACAAAGTCACGAGATAAGGTTCATGAAAACGATGCTGTGTCAACATTGCACAAAACAAATACGGAGGATGTCACGGGGCTGAAAAAGAGCAGGCAACTCACAGATAGCAGAAAAGCTGCAATTCATGCGACGGGGGTGTCGATGAGAGGGCAAGTGGGCGATAAGACACACTGGTGAAAAGAGGGGAAGTCGTCAGCGTTGAGGGTCGTGAGCTGCACAAAGCAGAGAAGGAAGGAGCGAAGGGGGGGAGACTTCAAGAGGTCGAAGTGCACGACGACGACATTGAATGTCAGGAGGAGAGAGACAACAAGGCAGGGATATAAAAACTGCCTGCCAAATGGGGACTCCCGGGTCAGGTTACCATCACCGTGACTGTCACACATTTCCCATGCTATCGCCTCTACAGAACACCCGTGCAAAGCGGTCCATCTGTTCCCACGACCCCACGTTTTACGACGAGCTCAGAATGACGTAGCTTACCGCGACTGAAGGCCTTCGTCAGCTCAAACACAACCATCCACACACTAAATCCACTCACTGTAGAAAACTGGCGCCGTCCTGTGAACTGCGCACAAAGTCAGCCCCATTCCGTCACACAAAAATAGACGCCACCCACACGATTCAAACGACTGTCAGCAGCGAGAATTAAAGGCGAATAACTTGAGAGAGCGACTGGAGACCAAAAGAGTGACTGTAGTGAGGAGACGAGACGGCGACCAACGAGTTTATCGCCACGAAAGCTTAGGGTGCGCTCGAACTGAACCGAGCGTATCCAACGATGAGCTGGTGGTGGGTAGAGGGGACGAAGCCTCTACTCGACGAGGGAGGGAAACAGGGGGTCGAAGGAAGAGAATAAGATGTGGTGCCCGAGTCCGCAACACGACACTTTTCAAGTACGGGCGACGACGGGCAATGAGTTCAAGGCGTGGTTCGCTTAAGCCCGCTCTAATTGTACCATCCAGGCTCAGATAAATTCTATCCCTATTTTGATGTCCACCACCACGTTTCCTGCCTGCAGGCAGAGCTCATGTCAAGATTCTGACTGAATTACGTAAGCATTCATCCTTTTCGGTCTTCTGGGCTAGGCGCAACCATCGTTCATCCGACTCCATCTCTCAGCATGGTTCCTTTGTCGCCGTTATTCTTCCCTCATATGTCTCAGATATATACCAGCGCCTTATTCCTAGATTTCACTTTTTGCGGGTATGCTAACTTTCATGCTCCTCCCATCAGTCACTACTTATCGACATCATTCGTCTGCATCCCCATAATCATCCCCGATTTTCTCACGTACAAATGTACATTCTTCAGTTGTTAGACAATTGATGTTACCTGCGGCGCCTGCAACGTATCATATTCACAGCATCGTACGTGTACATGCATGGTAAACTGCTGAAATTTTACCAAACGTTTCAATCAGCGAATAATAGGTAAGGATATACCACAAATAAACGTTACAAATCCATGTGAGAACCTATCATTTCGTGCATCAATTGCTATGTAGGCCTCTAATTCGCTTGCGGTGCAGGCACACAGGTACAGCACCGGCGCTGGTGAGGCGCAGTCATGGAGCTGAGTCTGGCTGAGGTGATTAGTCGGGGTAAGTTACAAGGCGGCTCGGGTGATATAAAGTGAAGGTGTGATATAGGTGATAACCTCGGACCATCACCACATGTAAGATCCTGGAGAGGCACATCCTTGTTCCATCTACATCTCTTCCTTGAGTCGTCGTATACTTCCAGAGCTGCAACTTTGTCAAGGGGCGAGATTGTACATGCTAAAATTCATTGACCTTCCCTGGACTGGCATGTGCCATTGTTGGAAGGTGTTCGTTCTCATATACTGTTGATGATCGTTAAGGGTGGGACACCGCTAACAGAATCAGCCAAGAAGTTTAACAGTCTTTTGCCAACGATTGATTCCTCATGGGCCACGGCTCACCGCGGCTGAATGAATCTGGAAGTATGAAAGCGACCAGGTCCTTCCCGATATCCAGGTCCGATACCTACTTAAGTTATCCCATGTGTCATAAATCAGTGTGGCAAGGCTTCGATTGATTGAATCAAATGAAACAAGACTCAACCTTGTTTCTTCACCGGAGAAGAACAGAAAATACCGGACCCTCTACAAGTTACAGTTGACCCAGTGACCTTTCCATTGCTCTTATATTGCCGGTTAATCTGAGATGAATGGAGGGAAAATGGAAAAATGGAAAGAAGCGTCTGAAGAACAGGAGACGTCTGTCAATTATGGTATTCTCCCCGACTCTACTAACGACCGTTTCGCGCAGCAGACTTCCTAAGACCTACTGCAAAAAGGGGACATGCCGACGAATAAGAGCTTCAAAAGCATTCGTCGAAAGTTCTCATACCAATCTCATCGACCCTATGTAGGCCTGCGATATCATCACCACTCGAAAACTTGAAACCTCAGGTCCACAATTTGTGTAGCTGATGTCGGTAATTTCAAATGCAGCTGTACATGTGGTCTTCATTATATAGGAGCATGGGCACATTGCGCCCAATTACTGCCCCATAGACTAAGGTGTTTGTTGACGTTGAAGGGTCGTGGTAGGGATTTTGACGTTGACCTATAATGGAAGCTCCTCTCCGTGATAGCAACAGCCGAGACATGCATAAATCAGTGCCAATGAGAGCACACAAAGGCACGCAATGATGAATTAGATATAGCTATGAGCTCTATGCCCATACAAGATAACAGTCATGACAAGGTTGATATGACTTTGGCCGCGTTGACAGCCATAAGCCAGCAAGCAGTATGTGACAGAAGACCAGAAATTATCAAGGTGAAAGCAGGTCCGAAATTTCAAAGCCCCGAAAAGGTCTACTCTCGGTGGCTTCCGCCCATAAGAAGTGTCATCAAGTCCTGAGTGGGTTGTGATGAAGCCGGCCCATGGTGTTGCATGTGAGGGGGTAGGACGTGTGTCATCATATGAGGAGGTAATTGTTGTTGCTGTTGTTGCTGCTGCTGCTGACGCATTGCAAGCAGTTGAGGCATTTGTCCACCAGGAGCCTGTTGGCCTGGGAAGAATCCACCAGCGCCCCGTAATCCACTAGCACCACTCAAGCCGAGTAGTTGGTTTTGACCCGCTGTACGCAGATTGAGGTTGTTTGGGTGCCCTCCCATAGGTAGATGGGCACCTTGATTCTGCAGTTGATGCGGGCTTCGAATGGGGGGACCACTTCCGTATCCTAGATTTCCTCCCGGTGGGAAGTTGTTGAATGGTTGCTGTTGAGAACCGTCCAAATGTATGCCATTGTGTAACCCGGAATTCGGCATGCCAGCCATTCCAAGGGAAGGTTCGTGAGGCGGGCGCCCTCCAAGATTAGCAAGCCCAGGCGGGAGACGTTGTTGGGAAGATGGGACATGACTGTGCTGGTGTGAGAGTGGTGATGGACCACCGCGGTACTGATTGGCCTGCATTGGAATTCCAGGGTTGCGACCACCTTGCTGGCCGTATAGGGATGGGGGAACGCCAGAATACAACTGCTCGAAGTTACGCTGTTGTTGATGTGGAAGGCGCGGTTGAACATTGAAAGGCATATCCTCCATATTTTCAGGATACAAGGTAGGATTATCGCGATTCCGAGGAGGGGGAACAGCCCGTAAGCCTGGCACCATCCCATCTGGTACGAAATTTCGATCATCAAGGCGGCTATCGTACAGAGGTTCAAGACGATTGCCATGTATGTGGTGCTGTTGCGCCTGATGCTGTTGGATAATATGCAGGTTGCTTTGAGGCTGAAGTCCAAATGCTCCACTATTAGGCATAGGCGTTGCATTCGGATGGAGGGGTGCACCCCGCGATCCCTATACACAGAAATGATTCAAGGAACATGGAAATGAGGCTCGATGAAACTTACCTGTGCTGAGCTGCTAAGCATGGCATATATTTCGTCCATGGCACGAGGATCTGGCCCGTTTCCCTGACTGCCAAAGCCATGCTCCTGTCGTTGGTTGGTCGGCCCAGGAGACGAAGACACAAGGCCGGCTGGAGACTTCGACAAAGCGACTGACCCTTCTCGCCCCTTCGCATCGAAAAACTTTGCAAATCTGCTACCTTTGTTGGCGGAAAACCCATTACCGCTGTCAGATGAGGGGTCTAGATGTTGTGAGTGCTCAGTGGGGGGTGTGAATGCCCCTGTTGTACGACGATTTATGTCTGGGGATGTGGGAGGGCCTCGTGATTCTTCTGGGCCATGCGACGGAGGCCTTTGGTGGTCAAACGGCGAGAAACCAGACAGTGATCGATTATTGTCAGCCTTGGGAGGGATCGCTGAGGATAATTCCTGATGAAGTAGCCCCAAATTCGGCGGGGCACCTTCCGTAATTCAGTATGTGATTGCAATAGGGCAGCTTGTCGATGCACTCACCATTCAACGCGACGTTGGAGCTCACGTTCGAGGGCTTCGGAGCAGTTCGAGCGAATGCTAGCAAACGGGATCCGGGGGGAGGATTGAATTGAGGGGTGAGATCACGGTAGACTTCAGTGTTCTCTGAAGAAGATTCTGCTACCGGTAAGTCAGTGATAGGGAAGGAGCTCTTAGCTGTATCAGAGGGTATCTGAGAAGTCTGTGTAGCTGCAGTCTCCTTTGCGCCAAGGAGGGAGAGCAATGTGGGGGCCGGAACTGAGTGAGCCTCAGGTTGAGAGGAGGAGTGAGTAGGAAGGGTGCGTATGTCGCCGTTGAGATGGCCGGGTGTAAGAGCACTGTTGTCACGAACAAGTGTACCATTTGAAGGAAGGAGAGAATGATGGACGGCGGCAGCAGTTTTCTCTGAATCTGCGACGCTGGTCTGAGAATTGTTCTCAGTACCGTCAGACCTCTTCTTTTCCTCTTCTTTCTTCATAAGCAACCGGAATATTTGTATCTCGTCGAGTGAATTGCCAGTAGCATCCGGCTTTTGGAGAGGATCTTGTGAGCTGTCTGCTGTTGAAGATGCATCGGCTTTGTCCTTCATTTCCTTCTCCTTCCGTTCCTTCTTCCAGGCTTGTATGCCATCAAGTTCTCCGTCACCTGTCTTTCCGCCAAGGATCCCCCCGCTTGAAGACGAAGGAACATATGTGTCCATCCAAGCAGGCTCTTTCTCCTTCTCTCGTTCTCTGTCCCGGCGGTCATCTCGGTCTTTTCCTTCGTCAGTCAACGCTCCAGGTTTCCTGTCACGTCCAGTGGAGCGTTTCATTCGACTTTCGCGATCTTCGCCTGCCACCCAGCGGCGATCTGTTGAATCCAACGCGATGTCCTTTTCTCGTAACCTCTCACCATGCCCAACTGTCCGCCTCGCAGCAATCCGTTCATCGCGTTTCCCATCATCCCTCCATCTGCGAGGGTCATCCTCGAACTCTCGCTCGAGCTCCCTTTCACGTTCTCTTCGCGAAGGAGAATTTTCCCGTCGTGACCTCGAGGAATCACGAACATGAGATTTGCCCCGATCATCCCTGTCTTTACGCCCAACGTCAATACCTGTGTCCTTTACTATGAGCATTATCAAAGGTATTGATATTTTCTGATACTCACGTTCATCCCTTGTGGAGCGTGAATCTGGTCCTGCAACGTATGTGAGGGAAGACCAAATAGCAGTATCTCACACAAACCTTTTCTCCAATCCTCGCTGGCCTCTCCTGCCTTCTTCTTGATGACCTCTCGAGTATCACCACGTCGAGAAGAACCCATCGGCGTCTGAGTTTGGCCACCTAGTCTACTGCTGGAACCTGCGCTCAGATGGGGAGCCGCCTCCCTTTCTTTGGGCCTGGCACTCAAAGGAAGGGCCAGCCTGTCGCGGTCGTACTTGTCTGAGAGCTAGCAATGATACGTTGAGTAGGAGGTCACAGTAGAACCAATGAAAACACACATGTCTGAGTCTTTCGTGCCCTTCTTTATCTCTAATATCCCTTTCACGATCTTTGTCCCCATCTCGGTCTCGATCCTTCTCTCGTTCGCGATCATTTGAGCGCAAAGATTGGTGTTTAAAATTCCCCATTTGTGAAGGTTGGGAAAGGGCCGACCGAAAGGTAGGACGTGATGGCGTTTCTGCAAAAAGGGTTTAGAAGAAGGATAAAGACATTAGGAAAAGCTTGCCTCCGTCCTCTAGATCACGCCTAAACCTGAATTATATGGTTCATGTTAATTCAAGAATTTACTGTTAGAGGCGAAGAAAGCGCACCGCCGTTCCCTTGCACTTCCAGGTGTTGTAGGATCAGACTCTTTCTTGGAAAGGTTCTGTTCGTTTTCACTACTATGTAATAATATGTAAATTGGCTGAAATGAAAATGAGAAGAATGTCATACCCGAACCAATCCTTCAACTCCGGCATTCCTGGTGGAAGCTGAACGAGGGGTGAGTTATAAAGCAGGAGTATTTGCGGTCGGGTATAGATCCTCATGGGGCGGTATGAACTGGCTTTTTTTTGTGGGATCGTGACAGGTTCGGTCTGACTAGCGTCGTCGTGGACAGTAACGATCGCAAGAGATGTAGTCAGCTCTGTGACCGTATGCAGGCCATTCGAGTCATCTGTTCCGGATGTTGCCATAGGCTGAGGGTGAAGAAGACGTTGAGTGCAGTTGGATTATGGAGAAGCAGACACACACAAAGTGACAAGTCCTTCGGGATTTGAAATGTGTGGTTTGTTGCCACTTGGCATGCTCCCTGCCCCAGACCTTACGCTTAAACATTTCATTCTCAAGCAAAAGGTTCTAAATCTCTATCGACATGTAATTCGTACATCGCGAGGTAACGTCCTGTACTGTTCTAGGCGTCAAATTGGCCGCTGACAATAACTCCTCAGTTATTCCCGACCCCGTGACAAGACGAGAGACTGTGGCCTGGATTCGGGCTGAATTCGAACGCAACAGGCATTTGAAGAACGCAGTGCGCTTGTCCTACCTTTCGAAGTGCCTTCACTCATGGCCAACTAATTTAGGCACTCATTGAGGACAAAATCAATATGGCGCGACGGGAAATAAAACAGGTCTTGCGCTGATCACATGCAGTGGTCTTCTCTTGAAGTCGTTCTCTAGGGTTAAGCTTTTAAATTCCAATCTCATCCCTTTTCGCATCCACTCTCAGAAGATAGGTTCAGAACAAAAGGACCTCTGCAACTGGTGCTTTGACAACTCTGGCGAATTTGGATTAGTTCAAGTTCCTGTCCTTCCGCTTGTAGTAATTCCACATGGCGACATCGTCTAAGTACAACTATATTGTATACAGCCTTCTTGAGGTAACCCCTATCATCAGGGGGCGTGACTTCTGCGAGCCAGTTTAAAGCCATTTTGGATCTTCTCAGGCGCTCGTCTTGCCCATAAAACAGCTTGCGTTTAGGCACCCTCCCACAGCTTCAGTCACCTGCGAATCATGGAGATCTTCATGCACAACATCAGCTTCAATGTTACACGCCACCGACTCACAACCGAACTAGCAACGATATTGCATGGATCACGCTATTCTCATTTTTCATCCGTTCCTCTCAATTTTCATGTACATCTTTATAAAGACAAGAAAGGTCTCCACCAGCACTCGGGGTGTGGCACACTGACCCTGAGTAGCGAGGAAATCGGTCACCAGTTCCTTAGCGAGTATGGAGATGGATCATTTACTGGCTTGGATTGTACAGTTAGTAACCGAAGGATTAGATTCAAGATCGGAAAGAATGCGCCTCGCCCAGATGTTCTGGAGAGCATCGCCCGTGACCCATACATTGATCCAAATGCTGCCAAGGAGCAGGAGAGAATCGAACGGTCTTTTCGGGAGGAAAAGGTGATGATTAAAACGTTGCAATTCGGCTGGGAATGCAGAGATTATGTTTTCTCTGTTGAATGGGAGCAGTCCCCGGACGGTTGCCATCTATCTTTCAACGATGAGCGAAGGGACCTTAGGATCCGAATTCCCCGTCCATACGACACGCTCGCTATCAGCATCCGTTTTAGCAACCTCCAGACAAAATCAGTTCACACAACACACACGAGGGAACCGGTGATTTTCTTGACGTTAGAGTCACCACCAGCCTTCGAATCTGAACCGCTTGAGTCTGACAGACCCCGCCGTCGACTTTCCACGCTTCCTTTAACCGACCATGCTCCGCTCTCGCCATATGTGACCCTCGCACTGCGCCTCGTCTGCAAATCCCAAAATGATTTGGACGTCTTTCTCACGCTCTGTAAAGATGCCAAAATTCACCACATCGGGGACGCAGAAACTCTAATCGAACGTCGTCGTCTTTTCGCGCCGTCTGTTGCTGAAAAGCTTGAACGGTGGCTGCGAACACTGAACTGGTGTATCGCTTTCCAGATCGAGTCACTTCTGAGAAATTTGTCGATCGACATGACTGAAATGCTCCAGCTTATGCCTATTATACATAAGCTGAGGCAGTCAAAAGGCAAGAAACATGTGGCAGGATTACTCGCTTACTTTGGGCCCCGAGCGATGGAGTTATCATGGGGCGACGCTAGCGAAGAGAAAGAGACCATCGTGGATTGCTTCTCCCAGGCCCAGAAGGATTACGAGGCACATTTGTCACCTCTCTCCCCGCGAATCGCAGATCCTAGTCTTTTCGAAGCTTATCATGTCGAAGTCACGCCGACCACTATACGAATGAGTGGACCCCATCCAGAACGGTCTAACAGAATTATTCGTCGGTATGCCTCGAACAATCACGAATCATTTCTTCGAGTCAGTTTTGTTGATGAAGGTCGTCTGCATTATCGTTTTGACCGAGATATAGACGGCAAGGATTTTGTTCAGGCGCGCGTCGGCACAATTCTATTGAATGGCTTGTCTATTGCTGGCAGAAATTTTGAATTCCTTGCGTACTCTCAATCAGCGCTAAAAGAACACGCAGTATGGTGTGTGCGCAATTCTGAACGCGACGACAGAGCTCACGCTCAGCTTTTGCAGGTTTGTTAAACCATTTCGCGATCCTCTTCATGGATACGTCAACGCTGAAGCCATCATCAAGAGCATAGGCTCTTTTGAAAACCTTCCCTTCGACAAAAGTCTTATATACTGCCCCGCCAGATATGGAGCACGAATTTCCCAGGCTTTCACAGCAACTGACGTATCAATTACAATACATCCTGAAGAAGTCATTCATGAGCAGGATTTCATGTCCAAAAATGGGAAATATTGCTTTACCGATGGCGTAGGGACTATGTCCAGGGAAGTGGCAATTGAGGTCTCTGGAGGGTTGACGTCTCTGCGTCAGCATGGTCGTAACAGGAGGGGATATTCGCGGGCTTTTCAAATCCGATTTCAAGGATCAAAAGGGATGCTCAGTATTGACTACACTTTAGAGGGGCGTGCAATCTGTCTTCGGCCATCCATGATCAAGTTCGAAGATACCACACTTGAAATTGAAATTGCTCGAGCTTTCGATAGGCCAGGCCCCTACTTTCTCAATCGCCCACTCATCATGCTTCTTGAGAATCTTGGAGTCAAGTACGAAGTTTTCAAATCCTTCCAGGACAAAGCTGTCCGCGAAACAGAACAATCAGTGGAGTCTATCGCGAAAGCCGCACGGATGCTAGAGACATATGGCCTCGGTTCTTCCTACCGACTACCAGCCGTAATGCTAGCTCTTGCAAAATTAGACGTGGACGATATTCCGAACAATTCATTTTATCGGCAAATCCTGCTTTGTGCTACTCATCACATCTTACGGTTACTGAAGAATCGTGCTCGCATACCTATTCCCGGCGCGTGGACCTTGGTTGGCGTAGCTGACATCCATAAATGTCTTCAGGAGGGTGAAATCTTTGCCTGTATCAAACCCATTGACGGCTCTGTCATTTACCTCGAAGGGCCCGTATTAGTCTCTCGGTCTCCAACCATCCATCCAGGCGACGTTCAAATTGCATTTGCCATTGGCAGACCACCAGATGGCTCATGTTTTACTCGTGAGCCTTTGTTCAATACTGTCGTCTTCAGTGTGCTGGGTATGCTTTTTTTTTCGCGTTTTCGTTACAAATACCACGCTCACCTGTATGGAAGGCTCTCGGCCGCTACCCTCATGTTTGGGAGGAGGAGACTTAGATGGTGATGTCTACAACCTCATCCCTCTAAATGAGCGCCCTGAATTCAACCAATTGAAAACATACAAGCCAGCTGAATACCCACAAGCACAGAAGAAACTCCTTGATCATCCAAGCACGATGGGTGATGTTGCGCAATTTGTGGTTGAATACATCAACAGCGATGTTTGTGAACACTTTTCATGTTCGGAGGGAGATTCTGATTCTCGCTTCAAGGTTGTCGGTATCATAGCGATCAATTGGCTCATCATCGCTGACCAGAGTCCGGAAGGAATACTTGATAAAAGATGCTTGGAATTAGCTAGATTGCACAGTGATGCGGTGGACTATCCCAAGTCTGGCAACCCCGTCGCTTTAGAGCGAATTCCCAAGCTTGTATTTCCGGTAAAGCCAGACTGGAACGCCCCAGAGACGGTCAATGCAGACTCCGCTAAATATTATAAGAGTACACGAGCTATCGGGCGGCTTTTTCGGGATATCACACTACCCCTCACTGAAAACCTTGGTACTAGGCGTCCGCGGCATCGCAGAGGAGCAACAGTGGACAACTTGTCCAATGCGATGCACGGCCTCTCAATAACGGACGGTCGGGACGATGACGACTTCCTGCAGAGGGTCGTTAAAGAACGAACCAATGAATTCATTGATACCTCTAGGCGGCCCCCCATGGCCGTAACAGAGATGATTGAGGGCACGTTCGAGAGATATGTTTCGGAATTGAGTGCCATCTGCGCCACCTGCAGCCTCTCATACTCCCGCCCGCTCACAGAGGAAGAAGCAATAATGGGAACTATCGTCCAAAAGACTTCGCAGCCAAGGCTACGACTGGACATGACGGCGAAACTCAGAGAACGAACTGACATTCTGGTATGTAGTATCCGAGAGGACCTGATGGGCGAGGACGATGAAAACCTAGAGGAACATCTCCAAAGGGCCTGGCTTGCTTGGAAGCTATCCATCGTCCAACGTCTTTCAATGTCATTTGGTGGGGAGAGTTTTGGATGGGTGGCCCTTGGAGCAATTCTTGAAGCAATCAAAGACATCGAGGCTGCACAACTAGAAGATTCCCTTCATAGATTCTATTGACGAATTTCAATGGTAAGTTGGTAACAATATACATGTCATGCAATTTCTGTTCAGATGCATGCCCATAGTACACTTATTCCTTCAAAATCAACAAGAACGTATGTTGAAGGGGGCTTGCCTTTTAAAGCGCACCTTCGTGACAGACAACTTCAAGCCCAGTCGACATTTATGCTTGGTTGCGGAGGACTGTCGGATTTATCAGCTCTGTAAAATTCAAACATATGTCCCTCCTTACTGAGAATAACTGAATCGCCTCTATTGAAAAGATGATTCAACATAGTTGAATGAGCAACCCTTTTATCACATACCGGAGGAACATTTTGCTGATGTATCGATCTTTGTTAACGGGCTTCTTGTTCTTTCCTTTAGGGACCTCTGTCCACATCTACTTATCGGAATGTCAGAACCGGCTCGGTCAAACTAGATGATGGAGGGATGCCATCTGACCTCTTTGACGTTCTCGAGAACCTACTTCACGCGATTAGCATGGCTTGATATAACAAAGGATTTGCTTACCATGTTACTGTGTCGGTCAAATGCCTTCACGCGAGCCAGAAGCTTCTTGTTGTTTCGTAGCGAGATGAGGACCTGGGCATGGTTTCGGACAGCCTGTTGCAAGACAGAAAGCGGCCCCTGCGATATTTCGTGTTCTTCTAATTGGCGAAGCTGGGCCTCGTCCAGCTCGGATTTGGGAACATGGACATATTGACTAGGATGGGCTATGTGAACCCATATTCCTGGCGAGTCAAGGCTACTCACCTCATCCTTCAAAGTTCTTGTGCAAGTTGAGATCGATTGTTTGGCAGCACCAAACAAAAACTTTTTGAACTGTCCACTTCAAGTTGCATACAGTCGTCCTCGACTGGGTCTACATAATGGGTCGTCTACAGCAAAAGGGAAAAGCAGGCGCAGCCAAAGCTTATGTTACACGTTCTGCTGCCGTCAAGAAACTCCAATGCTCTCTCGCTGATTTCCGTCGATTATGCATCTTGAAGGGTGAGTTCTAGTACTACGATCTCTCTCCAAAAGTTTCCATAACTTACACTGGTTTAGGCATATTTCCTCGCGAACCACGTAGCAGGAAAAAAGCGAACAAAGGATCATCAGCTCCTACGTCGTTCTACTACGCAAAGGATATTGCATATCTTGCTCACGAGCCGGTGCTGAAGAAATTGCGAGAACACAAAGCCTTTGCTAAGAAACTGTCTCGTGCGCTCGGTCGTGGTGAATGGAGCAGTGCTAAATCATTAGAAGACAACAAGCCCGTCTACCGTCTGGATCACATCATAAAGGAACGGTAAGCAGCGTGTCTTGACCACAAATATGCTATCCTAAATTAATCTCAGATACCCGACTTTCATTGACGCTGTGCGAGATATAGATGATGCATTGTGCATGATCTTCCTGTTCGCTTCTCTTCCATCCAACTCCCGCGTGCCCCCTGAGCTCATTGAGAACTGCGTTCGTTTATCCGCGGAATGGCAACTCTACGTGATGCACTCGCGTTCCCTACGCAAATCATTCCTATCAATAAAAGGGGTCTACTATCAGGCCGAAATCATGGACCAAACGGTGACATGGCTTGTTCCCTACCAATTTACTCAAAAGGTCCGTCAAAACAAAATTTTACCTTTTTCTCGGTGCTCATGGTTGTCGCAAGATTCCTGCAGACGTTGACGTCCGTGTCATGTTGACATTTTTGGAACTTTATCAAACCTTGCTCGGATTCGTGTTCTTCAAACTATATGCAGACCGTGGTCTCGTGTATCCTCCGCCGCTGGACATAAAAAAAGACGAAGGGGGTGCCGGTGTTGGTGCTTTCAGCCTTCAGGATACCTCCAAAACGACCGGTCTTGCACTACCTAAAATAAAAACGGTCGAGATCGATGGGAGGACCATTTCCAGCAAGGATGTACGCCAGACTATCAAAAGCATCAATGCCGCGACCGCAAATTTAAACGCGGACGTTGAGATGGCTGCACCTGATGCCAATATCGAGGAAGCTGACGAAGATTTCGTTGTACACCCTTCAACAAATGATCATCAAATATCCGCCTCCCTGACTACTCTAAAGTCATTAACTGACCTTCCCCAATCACTTTCCACAACCCTCTTCGCCCCTTATACTTTCTGGCTATCGCGAGAAACGTCTCGACCAATCTTCGAATTTCTTGTACGGTCATTTGGTGGACGTATAGGCTGGCCCACATCTTCAGGCAGCGGGTCCCCCGTTGAAGAATCAGATGACTCTATCACTCACGTTATAATTGATAGGCCGTTAGTTGTCAGAACTAACGAAACGAGCGAGGATCGGGAGCGAAGATTACGAAGGAAATACGTGCAGCCGCAGTGGGTGGTTGATTGTATCAACGCGGGGAAAATTCTGCTTGAAGAACCTTATGGACAGGGTAAAACTTTACCTCCTCATTTGAGCCCTTTCGGCGAGGTGCAAGGGGCTTATGACCCTACGATTGGACTCACATCAGGAGAAGACGAGGCCGAGGAGGAGAGCGTGGACGAAGAAGAGGTGGTGGCCGGATCGGACAATGCTGCATTAAAGGCTGTTGCTCAAGTTGCGGCTTCTTCTGAAGACCCCGCTGCCCTGAGAGCGGCAGAGTTATCTGCGGAAGCGGCAGGTGTAGACTTTGGCGCGTTCGAAAAGGAGGTCAACAAATCAAGGAAAGCTTCCAAAAAGAAGGCGGCGGAGGACAGCGCGGAAGATGCGGAGAAGGATATGAACAAGATGATGATGAGCAACAAACAAAAGAAGCTGTACGAAAAGATGAAGTACAGCCAGAAAAAGCGCGACAACGAGGTAAGAGATGAATTAGAAATCTATCAGCATCGCACTGACCTTGTTTCAGCGGGCTGTCTTGGAGGCAAAAAAACAGGCAATCCACAAGCAAAAGAAACGTGAGGCGCGGACGAAAGGATAGAACAGCAGGTCCTTTTTGCGATTAGATAGTTGTATTGTTACTTTGGAAATAATGATGATGACAGATTTGTCATACATAAACATTAACGCACGACTCTAAATCCCCTTACTGAAACGTCGCATTCCCTGCAGGTCTGAGCGACATCCATGGTAGGGCGGTTTGCTACGCTGGCCAAGCAAACTCCTTCGCCATCCTCACGCCATTCTCCATACGACAACACCCCTGTTATCGTTGCCGAAACAACCACAACCCGCACCGAGGTTGTCACTACCACCACGACGACCCATTTCTTCTCGCTTCCGCTCTGGAGAAAACGTGGACCGCTTTCAAGCAGCTCATCTCGCCATAGTACATCAGACCCCGGAGTGGACAAACATGGAATAAATTCTCCCAGTGCCCGCTCTAGCTTCTATATGGTCGAGAAGGATTTGCCTCCAACTCCCACTGAACAACCTGCCACACTCGGTAGCCAGATTTTAATTCATGGTCATTCATCGGAAAATGTATCAAGGAGTAACAGTGAAGCATTAATGCGTTGCCGTCCGCCCACACATGGAGACGACGTTCAATCCTTTCCAACCAAGCAATCTGCCACCATTCTCGCACATGCTGCCTTGGGAGTAGGGCTCCCTCACACACTGTCGAGAGCTACCCCGTCATCTTCCTCGAGCCCGAGCGAGATAAACACAATAACGTTCTCTCAGTCTGCATTTTCCTCGCATCCCAGTGCCCCACAACCGAGGCTTCGGAAAAGCAAAAGTTCGCAGAAGCTGAAGAACGTTCCATTGGAGAAAGATTTTGTGGGCGATGACGAACACAGGCGGAGTAGAGGGATCTCCTTCAGTGGATCAGCTTTGCTTAATATCAGAAAGAACGACGAACAAGGTAGATACGAAGAGCAAAAAGAACACATGGACCGCCCTTCGACCTCCTCCTCTTTCCATGTCAGCCCAAAGGGTCTCGCTAGGAGGACGTCATTCTGGTCACGGAAAAAAATGCATCCTCCAGACAGTCCGGGCCCCCCTTTGATACTACCTTCAACACCCCAAGCCTCTCGACTTCTGACGTTACCCCCCGTATCACCGTTCGACATGAACATCACCGTTACTCCATCTTCACCTTCGTCTAACCCAAATCAGAAGAAAACTCACACTCGCGGACTTTCTCGAAGCCGCTCTGCACGCTCACCTTTGAGGTCCACCCCGCTGGAATTGGAGCCCACCTCGTTTAAGCCTAAGGACATTCCGGATGTTCCGCAAAGCAGCTCGGTCAAATCTCTTACCGCCGTTCTGTTGACTCCTCGCCCCATAGACACAGTTCAAGACATTAATGAGGACGAAGCAAATACCCCAAAGCGCAGGCAACGCGCTCAAACCAACCCTCCCCTTTTGAATCGACTTTCATTAGGGTGGCTTTCACCATCCTCAGCATCTATACCCCCACTGCAACGTCTGTCGAATGATACCCCTGTATATCCACGCCCCCATACACGTCCAAGTGCCTTTGCTAGCCCATCGTGGGGCCGTCAGAATCAATCACAACTTTCCCCAGACTCCTCAAGTTCTAGCCGATCGTCTGGGCTGTCTTTGGAGAGGCGCACACCTGGGGTTGTACCCCTTCCGACGGGCGATGAGAACCCCCTCTCTTATCTGAGACGCCTCCAAACAGCTGTCAGCAAGGCCGAGATAGCCGGAATATTGGCCTCGAGGTAGCATATCCAGGCGCACTCTGCAATCGTTCATGTGACTAATGGCTACTTTGAATTTGTAGCCCCGATGACTTGTATAACCAGGCCCTTCAAACGTACATTGGGGAATTCGAGTTCGTGGACGATCCTCTTGACGTGGCTCTGCGGAAGCTCCTCATGGAGGTCGGCCTTCCGCGTGAAACCCAGCAAATTGACCGGGTCATGGAAGCCTTTGCGAATCGATACCTTCAATGCAATCCTGCTTTGTTCATGTCTGATGGTTAGCAAGATTTTCCCAAGCTTGGCATCTTTTTGGCGTTGAATATGATTTCTAGACCACCCGTACATTCTGGCTTTCAGTTTAATCATGCTGCACACTGACGCATTTAACAAATCCAACAAGCGAAAGATGTCGAAGCCAGATTACATCAAGAATACGCGGCTCCCCGGCATCTTCTCAGAGGTGTTGGATGTAAGCATTAAACTAAGCTAGACATGATATGGAATATCGCTGAACCTTTTCCAGTGTTTCTACGATAACATCGTTTTTGCACCCTTCATCTTTATTGAGGACCCACTGGACATCATTGCACAGCCGGGCACTAATCGTGAAGACTCCACTCAGTCTATTGTCACAAACTCCCAAACGACGAGTTCTCCGGTGACTCCAAGCACGAGAGCGACCAAAGTCGATCCATATTATCTCATTACCAATGTATGTTTCTGTCTCTACTGCCAAAGTAGCGCTTACCTTAGGTTTTCTGTCAATAACAGAATCTCCTCGGGCCACTTCGCATTGATATCAGGGCCACAATTCCAATGGAGAATCCGTTCTCTTATGAAGGAACCGCGGGACCTTGGGAGGAAGCGCGATTGCGGCAAATGTTTGCAAAAGCCTATCGAATCGAAGTCAGTGCTCCGCCCGACACAGGTCGAATCTCCCCCTTCTTCAGCAAGGGAGTAATTGGAGGCCTCGCAAGTCCTCCCGGAAACAGCGGGTTAATGAATCCAATACCTTCAGCGCCCATTGGGGATGTGTGGACCTTAAAATTGACGAAAGTGGGTATTCTTCATAGGAAAGATGATGTCTTAGAAGGCGGGAAAAAAGCTGCAAATCGCAAATGGAAACCATGGAGTGTTTTTCTGACTGGGTCACAGCTCCTCTTCTTTCGGGATCCCTCTTGGGCGACCTCTTTTCATCCATCATCTCTGGATGGACACAGTCTCAAGTTCCAGTCAGCGCTTTTCAGGCCTGATGAGCTTTTGTCACTACGTGGTGCGATTGCTATGTTTGATAAATCGTACACTAGAGTAAGTTCAAAATGACTTACTTCAATCACTGCCGCTGATCGGGACGTCAGTACGACAACACTCTTCGACTACTGCTTTCTGATCGCCGCCAGCTGCTTCTCCAGGCCCCAGACGAGAAGGAGTTGAATGAATGGATCGCTACTATCAATTATGCCAGCGCTTTCAAGACTGCGGGAGTACGGATAAGGCCGCTAGAAATGTCAAGAACTGATGTCAAACTTACTGGTGTGGCGGCAGCCACTTCGCACCTCCATGATCTACAAAGCCACACGGCGAAATCTCATATTTGGAATGGCGATGCCCCCCACGACTTGATGGGGATGTTATCAGACAATCCCAATGTCGTTCAACGACCAAACCTCAAAGGAAAATTGACGATCGTTACGAATACGTACGATATGGACCTCGAAGTCCCCACGGCGCCGGAAGTCGATGGTGCAGATCAGTTCAAGGCAACGTTTGATCAAGTCAAGGCAGACTTAGCTGCTGGATGTTCTGTACCCAGCGATGACGGAGAGCCTTCGGCACTACCCCGGGATACAAGTCTTCGCACTTTCCCTCCTTCTGCGACATCTGCGGCTTCACTCCATAGTCATGCCTCTCACTTTCCTTCTCGTCTGTCCATTGTGCGCTCCAAAGTCGATGAGCTGGAGCTGCGCATCACCGCCGCACAATCGCAATTGGACACGAACATGAGATTGGTACAAAATATCGCAGTTTTGACTCCATTCCAGAAATCTACTCGAGACCGACTGATTATTGCTGTGCAGGATGTTGCTCAGCGCATCATGCAAGTGCGGCTTGAGATCACGAGACTCACTTGCCATCGTGACATTCTTATAAACGACATAGCATCCGAAGAGCGCTCATGGCATCGAGCGAAGACAATTGCTCTACAAGCAGCTACCGAGACGCTTCAAAACCGACGTGAAACTGTACCTCGGATGACTCTGTCCCAACCCCGTGCCAATACTATCGATCTTCCTCTGACCGCGGAAAGCCCTCTTTTTCCCCATCTATCCGGTTCTTCACCAATCCGTAGGTCTGTGTCGTCGATCTGTGAGTCATTCCATTCGGCGATGGACTTCGGGCCAGATTGGCCAACATCAGCAGACGCAACATCAAGTTTCCTTGGAACCAGTCATCTCTTCGATTCCCCCACGCATAGCAGTACACCCTCCGTTAACTCATACTCCACATGTGATGGCAACGTAGAGTCACCCAGACGAAATTCAGCCTTGCAGTCGTCCCCGCGCCCAAGTTCCGACTTTTCGGCACACGAGAAGTTTTACACGGCTTCTGAGGCTACTGACGAACAAGCCGAGGATTGGAATCAGACGCGTTGTGCGCAGCGGGTCTCCTTGGTGAAGGTACCATCGGACATTCAACTCAAACCACGTTTTGGACGATATAAGACCGGCGGAGTCTTATAAGATTTCATCATGTCTGGGTCATACCATACTTATTTATCATCTAATTGTCAAGTTCGGGACTCTGGACGATAAGTTGCACATGCTAGGTTATCGTAGCAAAGCACTTATAGAGTAGATTTTGTATTAATACCCCTGTATAGTTGTAGTATATAGGATCGTGAGACGAATGGTTTGATCAACCGGGCACGTTGCTGTGCAACGATATCTGGACAACGGCCATTTAAAGCCACAAACACCCCTTGCGACAGGTAAATCCATGTTGCCAACGCTGGTAGGGCACGACAGTCTCCTCCCATTTAATTTGCAGGTCCAACATTGAGAATCAATTTCTCTAGCTTTTAATTTCAACCTGCAATCCATGGTGGTGTGCGAAATCCGACCAGAGAGACCGCATTATTCGATACTACAACTGGTCTCTTCCCCACAAACCCAACCAACCAACTTCGACAGCATGGAGGAGATTCTTGACCTGGCTTCTTTGGCCCATAGCTCCGAATCTACTTCCGACGCGGGTCACAGCACATCGTCCGTAACAAGTCGTTCCATCAACTCTCCCCTACTATATTCGTCTTCTGTCCAATGCAGTACACCATCATCGTCCAGTCCACCCCTCCCAAATTTCTTGCCGAAGCGTAAGAACTCAAAACGATCACGGTTCGATCTACGCACTAGTGTCGACCTTGGTAAACCGGCCGACAGTCGAACCCCTTTAAACCTCTTGATGCGGTCCAAATCTTTTCATGGACGTTCGTCGAAACCCGCCACCGCGTCGAGTGGACCAACCGGGACGTCTGCTGTTGACGAAGCTTTATCCTTGTCCCAACAAGCCGCCCCTTTTTCGAATGTCAGCCACCACTCACCCTTTCCTCCATCCACTCCTCCCTCTCCCCGGAGCACACTGCTCCACTCTTCTCGTGTAACCTCTGATCCTCGACGTAGAAGCCTTGATCTGGGTCCGAACATGGTGCAGGCAAGCATACGACGCTTGAAACGGTCCCCATCCCTATGGACCACAAGCGATAGATCTTTGCCTATCAATGAAGCTAGAGATCGACATATCCACAATCTTCGTGCCGAGCCACAGCTCTCTGACCAGGAAAAATGTGCTGCCTTGCGACGGGCACGCAAAATTGTACAGGTTTGTTTCCTGGTCTGTGGCGCCACTACTATCCACTTATTTTCAGTAACTCCTTAGGTATTCGGAAGTGAAGCTCCAACGAACCTACTTCAAGGAGGCATCCATTGCAACAGCCATGCGACAGATCACCGCGATTCACTGACCACCATTGTATCCGCAGATCTGCATCCATCCATTGACTCCGTACGACATCGCTCTGAATCCGACTCGTCAGTGTCGCTCCTTGAATCAAATCAACCATCCTCCCCATCACTGGATCAGTTAAGGCCGTCGTCCGACGTAGTATCGATAGATACATCAGAGTCTTCTTGCCCTGCATCCACGTTCAGTGAGCGCCGTCGCCGGGCAGCCAAGTTGACGCAATTCTTTGGCGTGAACTATCAAGACATATCACAGTCGATCGTGGAGAAGCTGTTGTTACCTTTGCCTAATACCAGGTCTTCCGATACCAATGACATGACCAACACGCCTGTGTTGGAAGTCGACATCAAGGTCGCTGGCCGGCGCTTTTGGGGACTGAGAGATGGCGAGATGAAGAGCGCGGACGTCGCGGACGTTATCGGCAAGCTGCGGGGGCTTAGAGCAGCTTAGTTGTACATTGGACTCCGAATCATCCTTCGTCTTCGAACTGCTCGGATCTGCTTGCGGTCTGGACCGCTTTTACAATTACATTTATTCGTATTTATACCAAGATCTGGTAATTTTGTGTTCCCCACTGTACTCCTGTCAATGTAGCCCCATCTCCAATACATATGTACTCCCTTGACTCGATGACAGAAGCACCTATTTTCGTACCAAAAGATATATAGGATCGCCAAGGACAATACTTGTCAAATGCCGGAAGGAACCTGTCAGTGACATGAGAAGTCCACCAAACGACGCATATGCAGTCCTAAAATGTGGTCAATCTATACATTCTCTCAAGAAGTAAACTTTGGACATACACAATTTCCGTAGTTCCCCCATCGAACTTGTACACCTTTGAAATACCGTGGTAAACAGCCCTGCAATGACCAACCACAATCCTCACCTTCCCATACATGACATAGTCATAATCATCTTCGAGCCCTCTTCGACCCTTGCCATCTGGTCTCCAAACATCCCGCTCCTTATCGTCTGTCCCGTCCTCAGCACCATCGGTGGCATTGGTACCAGGCGGAGCGCCACTCCGAGCGAGAGATGACGCCAGCGCCAGAGCAAAACTGTCGTCATTCTCAAGAGGAAAAAGCTCAACGTTATAGTCTAATGTGAGGTCCATCTCGTAATTTTTGGAATGCGCATAGAGGCGCGACACTGCAAATGAAGGTCAAGTGGGCTGCAACACATTAGTAGTATTGTTCAGACCTCGATCAAACTTTTTCCCCTCCTTGTCGATGGCATTGATAGTAAAGATATCGTCGAAAACGATACTAGAGACAGCAACAGCCATGGTCTGGGTTATGAAAGGAGTGGCGTGACTTGTCTGTAACGCATGCACGTGGGAAGAGTCACATATTATTCAGCTTGTAAACCAGCAGTCACTAAGGGGGTTAAGCACACCTGCTAAGTGCCCCATGTTGTGGCGCGGTCACTGGAACAGACGCCTTTATTCCACAATCGTACGGTCACCGCCACCGTCTGCACCTAGGATTGCCCCAACACCACTTGTTTTCGTTTCTGCCAGTGAGTGGGACACGTCTTCCAGCGATGGGTAATGTTCAAACTGTCCCTCGAGAACATACTAAGTAATAATAAGCAATTGCTTCCAGCGTAATGTATCTCTCCTCCATGCTGGCCGAAAAGGGATACACTTGTTTGCAGACCGACCTTCAACTTCCTCATGGCTCTGTAGAACAATCTGATAAGTTGATGTCTGCTTTTGAAGCTAGTAAGCATTTTATTTTCCCTCGAAGTCATGCTGGTAAACATCTCTACAAGTTCTGCGCAGTGAAATCCGCTTGTCCACCATGCCATTCCCACCCATCATCTTTGCCAGGTCTATGTCTTGTCTGATTGCGCAAACCTATATCTCTTCGCATCCTGCCTCCGGCCTCTTTCTGATTTCACCTCCGATCTCCAACGCTTCCGTATCCAAGGCTCTGCTTCCCTCAAAACTTCCCGAGTTTAATTTTGAACCGAAGTTTCCGATTGCAATAATGGCGCAAGAGAGCGAAATGGCACTCCTCCGTACACACCATCGACTTGGCTCAGACCCAGGAGTTGACACATTGATGGTCCCAGATCTGGACGGAGCCCTCGCCCTTGCAGCGATTGAAGAATGGCTCGATCTTATTGGCGTATGAACAGTCGTCCTGTCCATGCGGAGAGAAGCGCTTTCCGTAAGTATATTGTTATGATTGGGTATTAACACATTGTAAGATAAAGCACATTATTATACACATGGGATACGAAACCTGTGACATATAAGCCTTGATCAGTATTCTTGCTCGGTGAATGTAGTTGAATTGCGACAACGTGCACGAAACGTCATGAAATCTATTGCTTCATTCCCTTCTTCATCTGCTCTTGGGTCTCCGATGAAGTAACCAATCCAGGAAGAACAACCTTCCATGTCCCGCGTACGGCAAGAATGCGACGAACTTGATGCTGAATGAGTTCGTGAAGCTTTGGGACATTAGCTAGCTTCGCGCGGCTGCCCATTAATGATGTAGTGGTAAGGTCAAGCGTGAAATTTGGTGAGATGCTAAAGGTGAGGACAGGTGCAAGGGCGTCCGGTGGTGGGGGCGATATAGATATCTAGAAGAGGGCTTGCACCAGTGGTCAGAAAAAATTTTGATACTGGACTCACTGAAGATTTGAATTGGGATAAGGATATCGTTAACGAGACCGGGAGACGCGCGAAAGACGCCATGGGGTAATTGAAAAGATAAGAGGTTGAAAGAGAAATGGATAATGTGTCAATATACGTGGTCTCAAACTGTATCTCCTGCAAGGGCATGTCAGGATAAACGCAGAAAAGTCGATAGATGACGTACCGTGAGCAATAGTTGAGGTGATTCTTGTGGTTTTAGCTGTGCACTATGCAGTCGGGGTGCCGCAACGCCAAGATCTATCGAATGGATTTTGATGTGGTCCTGCAGAGAATCATCGTCAGGCAGCCGGATAAAGTCATCCGCGGGAAGTAAACGCATACAAGGAAGCCCACAGGTCGCACTTTGTTTGCATAGTCTTCGATTCGTTTTCGAGCAATTTCATCGCCCTCCGGCCCAACAATGTCATCCCTTAGCTTCGAGCGATAAACGTCAACAACCTGAATGTACATGTGAGTAATGACAGATGAAGACATGCAGCTCAACTTGCCTGGCGCAACAGAGCATTGAACCATTCGGCCGACTCGTCTTTGATGCCGTTCATGTCGAATTCGGACTCCAATAATTCAGGTTTTTGCGCTCGCAGTGTGAAGTTGTTATCAGTACGGGCCTGATAGGACGGGGTTTCGAAAGGATTTTGGGTAGACTCGAGGAAGATGTATTTGAGGATGAGGCCAAGTAGAACTATGACGGAGAGTTGGCCCAAAATGAGACCCTGCGTGAATGTGGGCTCCAAGGAGAAGAGATAATTGGCCGCCATTGCGGGAGACAGAGGGCGGTAGGATGGGCCAGACGTGCGCGCTACTTCGTTGCCATCGAAAGTTGACACGTGATTTTACGATGGTTTCATCACGTGAGACGCGTCGACAATCTGTTCCTCTTCCATGTCAGCCCAGTGTCTCGTTGTCTGGCCATCTGCTCCCTTGACCGACTGCCTCGTCCGTAAGGCCTTAAGTACCCTTGACGTCCCAATAACCATCATTACACCCCCATCGCAACCTTCCGCCGATCTACCTCTCGTACAGTGGGCATCCTATGATCATATTGATCATGAACTCACTCATCAAAATCGCGAAAAAGTCCTGGCATCCAGTTATATTTTCCGAAAAGCTCTCATACGAAAGCACTTCCTCTCCCGTTCTCTGACCTCGTATCTCACCAAACGTCCGACGTCGCCTTTGAAAGCAGGTGTACCAAAAACTTATGAAATTGAAATTTCGTTCGCCGACGAATTGGACGAAATGTGGGCCGATGATCTTTGGGAACTAGGAGAAAGCCTAGAGTCATCTCAATCCTGGTGGATCCTAAAGCCGTTAGCCCAGTCCTTGGCATACGTATATTGCTCTCAGCTTAACGCTTCCTTTGTTCCCTCAGTGGAATGTCAGATCGTGGTATGGGAATCAGGCTCTTCAATTGCAAGGAAGCATTGCAAGAAATTTTCGAAGAGTTTGAACTCTCTGATGATGAGGATGAAGATGGCACAGGTGACGCGAACGAAACGGCGGTAGTCACCTCTCAGCTCCGTCATTTCGTAATTCAGGTAATCTTGTGTGTGTTGTGCGAGCCCAGAAAATCCTTTCTCACCCTGTTTTTTATCAAGGAATATTTGCCAGATCCCCTCCTCATTGATCCCTCTGAAACACATATCAACGGTCTTCCAAAAACCTCAGAATTTCAAGGCCACAAGGTGCCTCTCTCCATTCGCATAGAAGCGTTGTATTCATTTAGCCCCAGTTCCATCTTCGAGCATATTGCGTGGCCTCGGGCTCACTTCAAGTGTACCTTTATGATCGGATACTGGCTCTGTTCTCGGCAGTCCCATATACAGATCCCATGGATACAGGGTCTATTGACCTAACACCACATTTGACCAATACCTCCCTGCAGACACACAAAGGCGAGGAAGGCGTCCGCTTATTTAATGAATTAATAGGATGCCATGTACTGTCATCCCATGGAACAGCGGCGTCTGGTAAATTTTCATCGGAAGACTTAACAGACGTGGTCAAGCAAATGGTAGATATCCTTGCTGAGACTTTCAAAGCTGCCCTAGAGAATCCCGTACATTTCCAGGTGAGTTCTGTCTATGGCCTAGGTATATGTGATCTGATGGATAAAAGCCACTTCCAAATGCCTTTGAATTGTATGGCATCGATTTTCTTGTCGCACATTCCCAAACGCCGGGAGGGGCAAAGTTACAAGTTAAGCTCCTGGAAATCAATGCGGAGCCAGCTATTGAATTGACTGGCCCGAGGTTAACATGGATTTTGGAGGGTCTCTTTGTATCTATGGCAAAGGTGTGCGTAGAGCCGTTTTTGATGCAAACGGAAGAGGAAGATGGATGGGAGACGGGTCAGACTCGATACAACTTGATTAAAATAGTGGATGAGCGCCGTGACAGATAAAGCAAAATGTTATGTGACTTTATGTGACAAATATTCGTCAATGTCAACGGACGCGACACCAACGCGAAAGAGGTCCAAATGGGATGGCGACGACGACGACGATAACGACAATGCCCCCAGCATTAGAGTCCCTCCTCTAAAGCGCCGTGCAAAGCAGAAGCCATCTACCAAGCTCTCTGATCCGCCCATAGCCCCCGCTGTTACAAGCACCTCCTCCCGCCTTGACCATAGTATATATGTCCCTCCAAGAACCCGACATCCACCTATTCTTCCAGCCCGTTCTGTGTACTGCTATGAACGGTTAAATCAGATCGAAGAGGGTTCGTACGGCGTCGTCTTTCGCGCCCGAGACAAACAAACAGGAGACATTGTGGCTCTGAAGAAGCTTAAGCTTGATGAAGAAAAGAACGGATTCCCTATCACTGCTTTGAGAGAGGTATTTTCCCTCATGATGTGCCGGCATGAAAATGTTGTAGGCATCCGGGAGGTCGTAGTTGGGGATACATTAACTCAGTGCGCGTTTACTTACCTGCCTTGCTCAATGGCTCACAATAATATAGAGTGTTTGTTGTGATGGATTTCATTGAGCACGACCTCAAGTCTCTTCTCACCATTATGCCCTCGCCGTTTCTGCAATCTGAAACTAAAACGTTGATGCTTCAGCTGCTTTCAGCGGTAGGCCACTGTCACTCAAATTGGGTCCTACACCGAGATTTGAAGACAAGCAACCTCCTTATGAACAATCGGGGGACGATCAAGGTGGCAGACTTTGGGCTCGCTCGACGTTATGGTGACCCGGTGGGCGTCGGTGGAATGACACAGCTTGTAGTAACACTATGGTATCGGTACGTGATTCACGCCATACGTACCTCACAGACGGGTCCCTAGCACTATCGCCCAGCGCTCCGGAAATATTGCTTGGTGCCACAACTTACTCCACGGCAATCGATATGTGGTCCGTTGGCTGTATCTTTGCTGAGCTCCTCCTGAAGGAGCCACTCTTTCAAGCAAAGGGAGAAATTGAGCTCATATCAATGATCTTCAAGCTTCTTGGACCTCCGACACAGAGTTCATGGCCCGGTTACTTCACGCTCCCAATGGCCAAAACTCTTAGTCTCCCTTCGCCACAACCACATCAGTTTCGTCAAAAGTTCCAGTACATGACAACAGCAGGAATTGATCTCCTTATGTCGCTCTTAACCTACGATCCCGAACGCCGAATCACGGCCGAGGAGGCTCTTCGACATCCTTATTTCACGTAAGTTCTTTGTTTCACTGCGCATTTCCTCTCTCATTGGATCCATTTCCAGTGAGTCTCCGTTACCCAAACACCCTGATCTCTTTGCTTCCTTCCCTTCTGCAGCTGCAGGTGAAAAGTACGTATTTAAAATCTCCGGTGTCATGTTCACATCTAGATGTTGTCTTGTAGGCGTCGCAAGCCTTTCGACAGTCCATCTGCGCCCGCGAGGGCCGCAGATTATAAATTACTCTTGGACTTGGAGGTCCCATAAAACATACGACTTGCGTTTCTCATCAGTGGGAGGACATCTATACATTACAGGAATCTCTACACGTATACAAATCAGACAGTAAAGAACTACACATAAAACATAGGATATGAGAAATGCTCCTCTAAACTGATCCACCCCACAAAATACATACAAGACATAATATCGTCAGTCTTCTTCCACGAAATTCGCAAGTTGTTCCCGCATTTTCTGGAAGCGGGTTCGAGTGCGCCCCATTTCACCACACTTGTCATAATACTCCTGGACTTCCTCGACAGTGAACCTGGACTCCCTGGCGATGTCGCGAATACCTTGATCAATAACATGAATGTTCGCAATGGTTACAACCGTTTGAGGAGTTATCCCAGGTGCATGTAGATCGGGTTCACTGTTACACCGTAACAGTCAGGGCATGGTTTGACAAAGAGTTAGCCCAACGGTACCTGGTTTTTGCCCTCTTATGCTCACTTTGGCGTTCTGGCTCTTCTTGCGCCTTACGCTTTGCCCACGCGGGAGGCGCCGCGTCGCCGATCTTCACTATCCACTCATCCTCGTCCATTTCTTCTTCGGCCGGGCTTCTACGCCCAGTACCAGCATCAACAGGCACGTTTGAACGGCCGGGAACGTGCGCAAACATCTCCGGCCGCATCCCTTGCATCCCCGGCAGCTCCGATTGCATACTCATTGTGGGCATATGAGGTATTTGCATCCCAACGCCTTCCGCCAGCTCCTCCATGGCTGTCTGTGTATCTGGCACCTTCGCACGCTTTTTGCGAGTACGCTTGGGCTTCGCTTCGGGTTGGCGAACGTAACCGTACTGTCCCTTTTCGCCCTGGGCAGGCTTCTTCCGGTCAACAATGCTGGAGATCAAGGTGTCGAGACGGGAAGCGTTCTTCTTGTAACGTTCACGCCATGACTGCCAAGTGTGGCGCGTCACCCACGCGAACTCTGGATCGTTGCTCTGTGTGTGATAGGTGGGATTGGTAGATGGTACTTGGTGCGGGGATTCGACTCAACTTGTTCACATAATTGCTGATAAAGCCTATTCCCTGTTCGTCCACCCGTCTCCTTGTATGGAATTTTGGATGCGATCCAATTACATAAATGTTCCTCATCGTCCTCCGTAAACTGTGTTCTCCTATAGACATCGTAAGCGAAACAAAAAAGGTAGGGTAGAAGGGTGGGTGCTTTACTCTTCGCCGGGACGTCTGCCACCAGGATTCTTGTACACAAGAGGAGTGTATTGAACTACTGATTTCTCGATACACTTTTTCACCCACAGGTAAGATTCAATGAATTTATCGGGCACGCCTTGATAGGTCTTGACGAGGTGACCGAATACCTCAGTGTGGGGATCGGCGAGGATAACGCGAGCCGACTGCACTGATGCATGTGGATCGCCACCAGAATGCTACAACATAGAAGATCAGACCACTACTGACAAGTCAGCGAAAATTCACGCACCATGATACGCTGACTCAAGGCGGTCCGTGCATTAACATTGGCGATGCTTGAATGAATGTGCATGCCAATAGGGCCCCCGTTCTCTACAAATATCTGCTTCAGGAGCATTCCTGCTATCTTGCATGCCTCTACGTATGTATACGGGACGAAGTGCCTTTCTGGCCTGTCCGGTTGGGTCCAACAAAGGCGCAAACGCTCCTCCTCTTGTGTACCTGGTTGGACAAGGATATAACCTTGGCGGGGGACTTTCACTTCTACTCGGCCTCCAAGGGACTATGTCCGGCGGTGAGTGGCGATGACAATGATGAATCAACTAGTCGGGGCGCACCGTGATCGTCTCGCACAGTTCAACCTGTATTGCTTGAGACAGGTCTTTCTGGACAAAGAATTTGACAGCTAGGCCATTGGCGTCCTGAAATATGGGCTATTGCTTGTGGTGTAAGTGGTAGGGTTTATATATAACATGAAGGGAATACCATGGCTAGTGTCAATTGAACCCCGAGTTTAAGGTTGAGGGTAAGAGTGCAAATTAGGGTCCCAATGACCATGGGTTATGGTTTGCATCATCACGTGATTTAACTTGTGACTTTTATCAGAAGGCATCTATACAAGATGTAGTATACAGCCATTCTACCCAGTTTTCTTTCATTCCAAAACCTTCCCAGGGTTCATAATGCCCCGCGGATCAAAGACTTCCTTGATCTTCTTCATCCATGCGATGCTGACGTCGCTCTTGGAATAGTGCAGAGCGTGCGTTTTCATGGCACCAATTCCATGTTCCGCAGATACCGACCCACGATGTGATGCTAAAAGGATCGTTTTAAGAGAAGTGATGGCCGTATCGAGGTTTAAGCATGGCTTACCGACAACCTCGTAGATATATGGCTCAAGTGCAGCTTGGATTTCAGTCGAGTAGGATTCTGCAACAACGTTGAGATGCAAGTTACCTGACATCGTGTAAGTGACACATAAAAGTGCATTGGCCTCGCTTACCATCGCCGACGTGACCATAGCCAACAACATGCTTTACAGCATGGTCACCAATTAAGCCTTTAGATTCAAGGTGTTTTCGGGTGTTGTCGACTACGTCCTGGAAGCTGGAGAGAGGAACCGAAATATCATATTTGTAGGGTTTCCCTTCCTTCGAGACAGCCTCTGTGACACCCTCACGAAGAGCCCACAGCGATGAGAACTGAGCTGGGGACTGGGACATGGCGCCATTGGTAATCAGGGGTTCTTCCGCAGACATGAGAAGTTCTAGGAGATCCGCCAATTTCTGCGGGTGAAAGAAAACTTCTTTAGCTCAGGTAGTAGGAAAGACAAAATATTATAACCTCTTCGTCGTGTTCCCGACGGCCACCACTGGTCTCAACCAAAACAAAACATTGGGCACCTTCGACTTCTTCGTCACTCAAAGCCCTCCCCTGTCCGTGTTTCACAGCCAGATCATAGGCGGTCCGATCGATGTATTCAAAGGCGGACAAAATTTCGGACAGTTGCCTTTTGACGATTTCATAGAGGGGAAGAACATTTTTGAAAGAAGGTAAAGCGAGGATGACGTTGTTGGAAGCCTGAGGTGCGGGAGGTGTTAGGATGGAAACACCAGTGATGACACCAAGAGTGCCCTCGGCGCCGATGAAGAGCTGTTTCAGATCATAACCTTGTATTTGAATCGAGGTTAGTACGCAGAACAATTGAAACTTCAACGATGATCACCTGTGTTGTCTTTACGCAAAGTGGATAATTGATCAAGAATGGTGCCATCAGGAAGAACAACCTCAAGTCCAAGAACAGTGCCGTGAAGAGAGCCGTAGCGAAGAAGACGAAGACCGCCAGCATTGGTAGCAACGTTTCCTCCGATTTGACAGCTGTTTGGGACCTGAGTACCGCGCTGAACAGAACAAATGGAACACAAACCTTCCTTTTGCGCCCAAGTCGATCGGCATAATATGATTATGGGGGGCAACATAGTCAGTCAGGGATTGGAGGATACAGCCGGCATCAGCGACCAAGATGCCTATATATATGGGGAAAAAAGCTAATGAGAGGTGGTCCTCGGGAAAATGAAGATACCGACCAGACACGGGGTCAAAGGAGCGCACTTTGGACATGTTGGCGAGGGAGAGAATGAGCTCGTTGTGTACAGGAACGCTTCCACCAACGAGGCCAGTGTTTCCGCCCTGGGGAACGATGCCTACGCGCCTTTCGTTGCACCATTTTACGATCTGGCTGACTTGTTCTGTTGTTTTTGGTTTGAGGACAGTGGTTGAAGCGCCGTGGTATTTGCCCATCCAGTCATTGTTGTACTGTTGGAGGTCTTGAGAAGTTACGGATGAAGAACCCAAAGTGGAAAGGATGGCTGAGGGGGGCAATATCTTCGCAAAATGGGCGAGATCATGTTCTGTGAGGGAGTTGAGGCCTGTGTGGTGAGCGCGGGCAGCTCTGAGGGAGACTGGGACTATACGGCAAAGGGACAGCATAGAGGACAATGTCGGAGAGCGCGTTGATCACAACTGCATTGATGTGGCGTGGGAGTTGCCTACCACTCACCCCGACCACCATGTCGTGCTGATTTCCTTCTCGCTTGCTATGACCCTCATCGACCATCCAAAGGGGGACAACAGCCCAATCCCGTCAGACGCTGCCAGCGTGCAGAGCGTCCAAAGCGTACAAAGCGCTCAGAGCGTCCCAGAGCTCAATGTACCAGAGGCAGAGGCCAACGTTGACCCTGCAAGGCCGTCGACATCGCCAGCAGCGTCAACCACTACTCCTAGGCCTCCACCATCACCGTCTGAGGATGTTCAACAGCAACGGAGACCGCAGCATAGATCCACTACTGCTGATGTATGACTTTCCGTCTTTTGCGTACAGCCGACAACTCACGTTGATTTCAGACCCGTTCAACCAACCGCCTCTCTGGCTTCTTCAACAATCTAATCCACCGCCGGGACCACCAGCCGAGCCCACCTGTAATCCGAGAAGACATTGCTCATGGTCAAAACTCTGAGACGCCCTCTCGCTCGTCGTCTCCAGCGCCCGGCAGGCCAGTCACACCTCCCCCACCTCTTCCGCCACCAACCCTCCAAGAGCTCGGACTCTCATTATCTGTCGTTACTTCTGACCTTTCACCCTCTCATTTTACCACCCCTCCGTCGAGCGGTGCCTTCTTGGCTCCTCATTATCTTCTCCTTTGCCATGCTCAAGGCCTGGACGTTCTTCCCCTCGTCTCTCCTCCCGCTCCTCAGCCATATGCTCTCGTCCGTCGTGTCAATTTCAAGAGCGTCGTCGTCATGGAGCAGCGTGGCGTCTTAGTTGCCATCGCAGGGAGAAGAGATGGTGTCCGTGTATATGCTCTGGAAGAGGTCAAAAAGGCCATCGAGTGGCGAATAGAGATGGAAGTTCGACGTGCACGAGATCGTTCTAGAAGGGAGACGGTGAAGAAGATTGTCATGAACAGCCTGGACACCGATTCTCGCGATTCTACTGAAAAAACGCGAAAGTCTAGCCTTTCCACCCCCCCTCCTGGTGGCGACATTGCACCTCGCAACAACCTCCTTCGTAAGAGCTCTCTTGGATCTGTACCTATCCCTAGCTCGGCTCCTCCTGTTCCTCTCATTCCCCGTTCGCCTACCCCACGGACCCCTAGGAAGCCTAGAACCCCACAGCTTGAGATACCCCCAGTGCCTCAACCAAATGAACATCCTCCCCCCTATACCAGCCCTTCCGACCCCATTGTTCCGCCTCGGTTGCACCGTCAGAAGTCGACAGTATCATTCAATCCCCGATCACGTAGTGGGTCGGTCAGCGTTTTAGCGCCGGGTGCTCGCAACGCCGAAACCAGTCAAACTCGTGATTCTGACGTCAAAGCCGACTGGGCAGAATATAGCGATGAAGAAGCTATTGACATAGTTGCAGCCGAGGCATCTGGTAGTCAGGCCTTGGATGAACGTACAAGCGCTACGTTATCTGCCAGCGTGCAGTCCCCAGCCCCGCACGCCTCTCCTGTTATTTCTCCTATGCAACTTACACCACCTCGCCCTTCAATAAGCTCGACACGACGGAATCGGCCGTCAAACCTCGACTTGTCACTTTCTCGATCGAACCCTGTTGTGCCCGCCGAGCCTTCACCTTCACCTACGTTATTAACGCTTCGTCAGGCATTGTCTAATTCGCCACCCACTCTTCGTACCATCCACACGTCTGATATTCCAGACTCAGATACTCCTTTCGGTGCAGGTGATGAACACGATGCTGATGATGATGGCGGTGTTAGCCTTGCCCAGATGCTGCTGGAGTCTAGAATACCTGACCTTCCTCCTGCGGGAACAAGAAGACCTCAGCAGCCTATTTTGTTATCATCTGCGCTGACGGCAGAACCAGAAAGTGAAAATCCAAGCCCAAGGACGTCCGAGGGACATACTGCTAGCCGCCCAACTACTAGTGATTCATCACAAAGACGGCGTCGGCGCTGGTCTACGCTCCTCGGAGGTTCCCCGCTAGACGTCTCACAAACAATAACAACTCCCTCCGCCATGACACCAACCACTGCACCCCTACCTAGGGAACGAACGCCCGGACGCTTTTCACGCTCCCAATCTTTCCGATCCAGCCGTTCACAGTCATCAACGATTCGCCCCTCCACATCTTCTAACGATCCTCCAACGAACGCGTCATCAACTGCCACTTTGCCTGATATGCGTGAAGCAACCCCTTCCGTAATTTCATCGCAGTCTTCTCGTTCCTCTCGATTCCTTCCTCGCATCCTCAGCAATGCATTCCACTCGAGACGGTCCGAAGAGCGACCTGCCATGCCGGTGATGAAAGCCCTTGACAATGATACCACAAAGAAACCCCCTCCAACTCCAACGGCGGCTCATGCTCCACCACCGAAACTGGAGTATGTCAAATTGCCCGGTACGAAAGGTGCCTTGATGGTGAAAGCCGTGGAAACTGCCAAAAAAAGGTGAGTCTTGTTGTGTCGAATAGCGCTCTCGCTCATCTTTTGCAGCTTCCTCGCTATTTTATGTGGTGAAAACGGGGAAAAGGTTGAGCTTTTCGCAGGAACATACCGCACGGCGCTCGGGCTTTCCCGGACCTTTATTCTACCTGATTCTCCTCGATCACTTGAGCTACAGCTTCAAGGCGACGATTTGGTCGAGGTATTCCTGGTTTTCTCACAAAATGTGTTTGGTCTAGAACCCGCCACGGTGCGCGTGCGGGAAGTGAGGATTGGACGCGCCGAACGTCGTGCAGCGAGAAGGCGAGCACGTGAGGTACGAGCTGGGGAGAACGCTAGCAACGATTCCGAGGCGGCTCTGGGTGAGGACGACACCAATGTCAACGTGAGTATCGGTGTGTCTGTCGCAGTGGGTTCAACTGTGGTGGCCACTGGTGATGGTGGCGACACTCTGATTCCGAACGAACATCCGGACGCTCAACCAGACAATGCAACACCCGATACTGCGATGACGTCGGCTATCGCACAATCTGAAGAGCTTGTTGCAGTGGCCACAGCCCAGATGGGACCTTATACAACTTTCCAGCAGTTGAATTTTGCGCCTAAATTTCCTTTGGCTTCGATTGCAGATGAATATATAATCCCACCGACATACCCGTCGTTCTTAGAGTACAGGGCTGAGCACGAGCCTGAGGACGGGAGTGCGACGGATCTCACGCAGATACAGTTTTCACCGCCTGGTCTTCCTGTGCCAGTACCCACGGCTCCGTCTCGCTGGTATTATCGCGACCCCAAAAATGTCATTCATGGTAAGCCTAGTGCTTTATCAATTGGCGATACACAATCTCAACATTCATTCTATACAGGCCCATGGAAGGCATCATTGATGCAAGCCTGGTACAAAGACGGACTGCTTCCTTTGGATCTTCCAGTCAGACGTGAAGAAGAAGATACCTACATGCTTCTCAAGGATCTACGATTACAAAGCGTTGACCCTACCCATCCTTTCCGCCCGCCTCCACCTCCTGTAGTGCCCACTCCCACTGAACCCATCACTTCTCAGGATTCTGTACGGCCGCTTCTCCAGCCCATTTCCCTTTTAGCTCAGCCCCGACACTTTGGTCCTCCTGCACTGTTCTTCTCTTCGCGCGGTGGGCATAGCACTGCGATTGTCGATGCGCGAGGTCGGTCCGTGCTGAAGGGCCGTTTCGTGTGGAGCTCGGATGGGCAAGACGAGGATACCAAGCCTGTAGTGATGGGCAGAATGGGTGATATTAAGCGGTTAGAGGCTTTGGATGTGGACGATCGCGCTGTACTGGTCGCGATGCGGCAAGGCGGGCTTGAAGCAGTAGATCTCAGCGACGCTCTACTCCGTCCTGCGGACGAATCTCGAACTGTACTCCCCCAGTTCGCTCCTCCAGCATCGAACATCAATCGCCGGGCTCCGTTCGTCTGGAAGATCGGTACTCCGGTTTCTTCGTCTCCGACAACGGCCACTGTGCTTTCTTCGAAGGGAAAGGGGGGTTATGGCCATCTCTCAAGCAGGAAGTCGAGCTACGGGCCGACAAAGTCACCCGCTGTCAGGTCCGAATTCTCTTTGGGCGACGTGGAGTCGGACGTTTATGACGAGGTGTTATTCCTTGGTCGGCAAGACGATGAGATCTACTTCTGTGAACGTAATGCTGGATCTTTCCGGATACTGCGCTTGTGTCCCAGCTTTACATGATACCTGTAATACTCACTCATTTACCTCCATGACTACATACAAGACCACTTATATTATTGTTGTCATCGATTTATACACTCATGATGTAACTCTACACCAATTATATATCCAATTCAGGCATCATCCTATAGTTTCGCCACGAACTTTCTGAGCTCGGTTTTCAGTATCTTCCCTGTCGAAGTTTTCTGCATGAAAGCGGATGTGTCACGCGAGCGAATACGACACTGGATGCATTACTACTCACGGGCAGATCAGAAACCACCTCTACCCACTCAGGGCATGCAAAACCAGGAAGTTTCCCTTTAGCATGCTCCTTAAGGTCTGCAGCAAACTGGGCATGTCGACCCTCCCATTTGGAGGCATACTGAGGGTGCAGAACGACAAAAGCCATCGGCCGCTCTCCCCATTTGATGTGAGGCCTGGCGACGATTGTAACTTCAAGGACGTGAGGGTGGCTCGCAAGTTCTGTTGATGAAATTCGAATAAGGGAGGGGCTAGGTAATTTTCTGAATTTGAAGGGCTTACCCTGCTCGATTGCTAGGGAGGAAGCGTTCTGCGCAGAATAGTCATGAGTAAACCGTAGGGGAAACGAAGGAGCAAAATTTACTTCTCCGCCCGATATGATTATATCCTTGCTTCTATCCATGATGGCTACACTCCCATCGGGATACCATACAGCCAAATCACCGGATCTGAATACACCTCCTCGGAAGGCTTTGTCTGTTGCCTCAGGATCATTAAAATACTGCCAGAAGGATGTCATCAGTAGCAATGCTGTACAGAACGTGGGGGGAAATTGAAGACTTGCTTCTTTCATCGTGATGTTGCCTCGGGTAACAACTTCTCCAAGGGTTTTGCCATCCCGAGGAACATCGATTAGTTCATCTCCCCTAGCATGTTCGCCTGGCTGATAAATAACTCGAACATCTTGAGCGGTAGCGAAAGCATGCCCCTGTCGCGCCATCAGCTTTGAGCGCTGCTCTAGGGGAAGCTTCGTCCAAATATCCTGTTCGTAATTTCTTGTGAAGGGGCCGTAAGTCTATCGATGTAGAGAACATGAGGTCTTGCTATCAGTTAAGAGAAACATTGGTCACCTCGCTAAGACCATTCATTCTTCAGATCAATGATATTTCTCAAAACAGCAACACTCACGTCAACCCATAAACATGTACAGGGGTGATTCCTAATGTCTCCAACCCGGCAATGAGATGGGGTGTTGGAGCTGCTCCAGCTATATGGCCCCATTGAGCTCGACAACAGACACTTGGAGGGAGAGCACACACCGATGATAGCTCTAACAGGCTGCGGTGGTTTCCTAGCCATTGGATCATTTACAATCCCAATCTAAGTATATACAAAAATCAGAGAGTCGGGTTATTACATTGGTGTTGGCACTGAACCTGGACAGTAGGTGCGCCACAATAATGGGTCACACCAGAGTGAAGTAAGTGTTTCCAAATAAGGGAGTAGTCGACAGTGCGGAGAGTTATCTATACAAATACGTTACTCTTCACGTTATAAAGGGCAAGATGCTCACTTGGGTTGCATATGCGAAGACGTTAGCCCAGGGGAAGGTCCAGCCTGCCGCATGGAACATAGGCAGAATCCTTGAGAAACGTTAAGTATGCAAGTCGAGGCGATGCGTCTGCAATGGGTTCACACCAGAGGTATGTTGACTGACGGTTCATCCTGGCAAGTAAGAAAATGAACGTGGCATCCAATTACAATTGAAAAGGATCACATACTGTCCCTCGAAGACATTGGCTATGGCCGCGAGATAGGACCCTACAAAGATCAGAATTTTTTTGTTTAAGATAACAAACCCATGGTGTTACCTCTGAGTGTAGTAAGAACACCTTTCGGCTATGCTAACGTGAGGGATCACCGAGAGAGAGGAGATGTAGTAAACGCACACGTCCCGTTGTTCCGGAACTATTTCTCCTGGTTAATGCTTGTATTTTCCAAAACGCGGAAATTAGACTCACGTATAGCATAGCATGCAAGGGGTGTTTTCGTCAGCGTTGGCGTCCAGACCAGACCACCCTCTTTCACCACTGGATTTGCGTCCACTGTCCAAAAACGACTCATACGGGTCTCCAGATCTGCCAGTGTCATTGGATATAATGTAGGAAACATTTGTTCCTTTGATGAGATGAGTGTATTCATGATCAATTAAGATGAGACGAGCACCACTGTGCTCTAAAATGTAAGCAACTTCGTGTGGCTTGAGGCGTGTGTTGATTGGCGTCAGGATGGCTCTCGCGGCAAGAACACCATGATGAGCATCTGTACATAATACTAAGTAGAACCCACACGCTCTGACTTTCAAACAAACCTGCAATCAAAGGCCTAGAGAGGTATCAATGCAAGTAATTAGATCTTTAGAATGCTGAAACTGACGAATTGGGTGCGATAACAGCAACACGATCCCCTGGCATTATTCCTGCCGCTTTCAATGCATAGGCCAAGTTCTGCACGCGCTGAGCCCTGTTTCATGGAAGACATGAGAATTCAACTGCTCCTGAAATGACGTTGTTAACTTACCAAACAGCAAATGTGTACGACACTGGGTATTCAACGTCAGAATGTATAAGTGCGACTTTATTTGGGTATATCTGAGCTGCACGGAGAAGAAAGTCTAGAGGGTTCTGAGGACAGGATGATTGAGAAATGATCGGACAATGAAGTCGTTAATCATTACTAGTGGGTGCAAATGAACAGGAAGTTTGCTGGGTTGGTTGAGCCTGTAGACAGGATTCGGGGGAGGAATGCTAGCTGGGGTCGGGTTGAATGCGGAGGACATGGTGGTAGGAGTAGACAACCTCGGTTTATAACCGAACATGTGGGGTAAATGCCATGATCGGTCCGCAAATGGATTGCCTCCATGGCTCGGCGTTAGCTCAGTGAACAGAGAAGAACCGGGTCAGCTTGAACAGAGAGAGTAACTGACATCGATGGCTCAGCGCTCAGAACTCGCCCATTGCTCAGGCTCATGCTCGCAACTATTTGGAGAACACTCAGACACTCAAGGCCTCACACGCATCCCTATGCAGCGTTGTGTATCCTGATTTCAAGAATGACGTTTGACATGCGGTGGTAGAGGGCCAGCTGGAAGCTTCTTGGGCCTCCCTCTTCAAGCTTGCGCTCAACGCTGTTCCACCATAGCATTCTTATATGGCCACAAGTTGAATGCATTTGAACTAAGTTTCATTGGATCAAACGTTATATGGCATAGCACCTTGCGCTGTCTCATAAAGCGGCGTACATTTGAGAGCACACAACAATTGGGCTCTCGATTGTCCAAGAAGTGGTATGTAGCTATGAAGCTGGTAGATATTAAGGTAGTTTGAGAGAGATAGTACATACATGCCCCTGATATCGGACCATTGGAAGGCAATACAAGACAAACACAAAACAAACAAGCGGGAGCTTGCAACCGTCAATTGCTTTGTTGAGAGCATCTTTCTTTCTCCCATTTCATAATGTCTGACTCCGCCTCTGGGTCTGTCGATAAGTCTGTGCAAGTGAAGTTGGTTCTCCTAGGTAAGGTTTCATCCTGGCACTACCCGCCTAACCTTCCCTTGTTGTCAAACGAGCACTTATGTTATATTATGTCTTTCTCTAGGCGAAGCCGCAGTCGGCAAATCTTCAGTAGTCCTTAGATTTGTACGTATCAATACCCCCTCAATCTCCTGCTTTACTGATCTTCCTACGCTTCCAGGTCTCAAATGAATTTCAAGCCAACAAGGAGCCTACAATTGGCGCAGCTTTTCTCACACAGAAATGTCGGCTGGAGGACCGTGTTCTGCGCTATGAAATTTGGGACACTGCTGGACAGGAGCGGTTTCATTCACTTGCGGTCCGTTTGTATTGCATTGCCCCTCTTTAATCGCATCTGATTTTCCTTTGCCGTAATAGCCCATGTATTATCGCAATGCCCAGGCGGCGGTAGTAGTCTACGATATCACCAAAGCTTCCAGCCTAGAGAAGGCCAAGTCTTGGGTCAAAGAGCTTCAGCGACAAGCGAACCCCAACATTGTCATCGCACTCGCTGGCAACAAACTCGATCTTGTCCAACCCTCGGCCTCGTCATCTGGTTCATCTTCGTCTGAGTCAGAAGACGAAGCTGACGATGCGACAGCCACTCCTGGAGAAACTCCGGGTTCGTCTACCGAGCCAGAGAGCCTACGTCAAGTTCCTAGAGAAGAAGCACAGGCTTATGCGACAGAGGCTGGATTACTTTTCTTCGAGACCAGTGCCAAGACTGGAGACGGAATTGTGGATATCTTCACAGAAATTGGTGAGTCATTTAAACTTTCGCGGTGTGTACATGGCTTATATCCATTCGGGAACTACAGCGAAAAAGATCCCTATTGAGCACATCCTGGCCGCAACTAGAGGTACCAGCCGACCAGGTGCTGGTCGCGCTGATGGGGTGCGACAAGACGGGGTTAATCTCGAGGAGAATCCAGCGAAGACAAAGGATGCATGCAATTGCTAAGACTTCACAGTATTTGCTCGAAATGCCTGAGTTATGATTTTTAACGACTTGACCACATCTCCTTTTTGTTACCCACAATTACTGCTTACTTTCTATACTCTATTCTGTGAGGACATAAGTTAGAATGCTATCAAATTACCATGTACGCTTAATCCATGTAAGGAGGGGGACGTGCGGTGTTTTCTTGCTCATTGGTGTTTATTGGTACAAGGTAGGGAGGCGGTGCATGACCATGAGCTCGTGTTTGCACCCGTTCAGGCAACGCTGTAGGCACATGCAGCTCATCAGGCGTGAATGTCGGAGGTTGACCTGATGCTGGGAGACTAGGAGGCGGTCCAGGTGATGTCTGCCTAGGTAATTCTGGAGACCGAAAGTCGGAATCTATGGATGGAGGCGGGTCGGACGGGTCATCCCTGGCAGGTGGTGGAGGTGGTGGTCGTTCTCCAGCGGCAGACTCTTCATGCCGATCTAGCGCCAGACCCAAGGCCTCCATAGCCATCTGTGGCTCGCGAATATCAGCCAGATCTGTGAGATCTGTGTCCATCGTCGCCATCTCTAACGTTGGAGGCGGTGTGATGGAACGTTCCATCGGCTCAGGGTGCCCATCAAACTGGTCGGAGGGTAAGAATCCAAACTCTGAGCCTTCCCCAGCAATCGTGGGAAGGGCGGACGGATGATCTAAAGGCTGTGAGCCTTGACTTGTGACGATAATCTCCTCTTCGGATTCAAGGAATGTCGGCAGCCTTGATGAGCTCGGTCCACCACCATCATCCATACTAAATGGCGGTGGCGCATCTCTTTCTTCGAAAGGAGGAGGTGCGCTGTTTGGCAACATACTCGGTCCTGCTTCTCCTTCAGAGTAGTGAGGAATAGGATGTTCAATGTCATCGTGCCTAACAGTTCTGAGCGGAGGTTTGTCATGTTTCTTGGAGTAAGCGACATCGACATCAGAGGATACTTGCGGAAGAGGAGCTGGCGGGGCAAGAATGGTGATTGGTATGGGCAGAGTCGAGATACGTTCCCTTCGAGTGCCAATGTCGACGAAGGAAACATGGATGAAGAGACAGAAAGAGATGGAGTGCAGAATAGTGAGCTGGGTGATAGAAGGGCACTCTTCGTCGCTCTCGTAATGTCCATGCTCTCCACTTGGTAGGTCACCTTGCAAACTTAAGGGTGATCCAGTCGACAAGGGATAATGCAACAGAAATCGCAATTTCACAGGGCGGGAAGAGTGAAAACGACATGAAGCACCAGAACGTGCAATAGTTGTCCTGTGAGAAGAATTGGAAGGAGATGGAGAAAGGGGAGCTTTAGATGAGGTGGTTGTGAAAAGTCGTTCATCACTCGAGGCTGATGATGGGCCTTCGTACAGAGTAACAGGGTTTCCCTGAGATCTAGATGGTGTAGACACGTCGTCACTTTCTACCTTTACCTGACGAACAAGTTCCACTCGGACATTCCTCAGCCTCAGTCCTCGGTCCACTACAAGATCTTTCGGAGGGGGGGGTATAGTGACATACATTGGAATAGTTTCTCCCGCCAGGAATGTCGTTCGGGGAATCTGGACCTCGATATCCGTTGGCTCCTCCAAATTATGTGTTTCGGGATTAATGGGCACTGTGTGCGAATGAGAACTGTAACGTCGTGTGTGCACTGTAAGTGTCTTGGAATGCGGCGGCAAAAGTGGGTCAAAAGGGTGGAGTGAGGCCGTTAAGAAATATGACAATGACGAATTAGATGTTTGGATGGACTGAGGCGCGTCAGCCTGAAGAGGTATAGCGAAAGGAAACGACGTTGGAAATGGAGTCCTTGTGCCGAGAGTCCGAGTGTATAACACTATTTCAGCTGCGGCTAGTTCAATCTCAATCTCAGGGTCTTCAGCCTTCTCAACAGTCCGTAAGGAAATGGTACTAATCAAGCAGCTTAACAGGATGCCTCTATATCGTAGACCGAGACTACTCACACTCTGGCCCAATGATCTGGCCCCGTCGCCTTGATCTGAAGCTCGCCTTCTATGGCGGCACGTTCACCTTCCGCACCTAAATAACCCTTCTGAAAGTTAACAGCATCTCCACTTGGGATGATTAGAATTTGCGGGCCTCCTGCAGTGTCGGGCTCTGCCCATAAGGTCGCAGAGCCTTCATCCGGATCTGTCTGAGAGTAGATTGGAGGTGGAAGTAATTCAGCCATGGTTGTTGGGAAGATGAAAAGTAGCAATCTGACTTTACACAGATCCAACTTCGACACGTGCGATCACCAATCACATTGAACTTCTGAACTCAATAAATCTGCAAGTCAAAATTTAAGATACTGTACATAACTATACAGACACAACATAATATTCGGGTATAAAGTAGAGAACAGTGCATAGACGCGTGAACGTTCTTGGTATGCGACTGTGAACAGTACGGGATTCAGAATGCTCAGCACTCGACTCGTGAAAGACTTTCTAGCTCGCCAAAGAAAACCTCGTCCTTTCCTACCTCTTGTAGCATCAAAATCTCCCAAGTCACGTCTCGATGGCCACCTAGCAACCCTGTTCCCCTCTCAGAGCTACTGTCCCCGACTTCCCCGTACCCCATCCCAAACGACATTGTTGGAGCAGTCGATTTGGATGTATCGAAACAGTCTTCAGCGTCATCTAGGATTTTCATGGCCTCGACGGCCCTCTTGGAACAGATAGTGTAGAAGCCCCGCATTTCGTGATTCATCAACAATTTTTGGACAACTCTCCACATAACCCCCCTGAATCCCAAGGCACGGTCGGCTTTTAATCTTTGCTTGAGTTCAGGTGGTGCTAGGAAAGCCAGGGAGTAAAGAACGAGAACTATCTTCTCAAGATAGCTGAGCCACGGTTCTCTAACCATCAACTGGAAGTCGGCATCCACCACCGGAAGCCTGTGGACGAGGGCTTCGAAAAGACGGAAGACTAAATCTTGAGGGACGTGTTTAGAATAAATCTGTCGATTAGAGTCGAGCTGACTCAGCCGACTGAAAACCTCAAGAGCAGTATCGGCCAGTGTAGGGGGTTTCGGATTGCCGCTGGGTGGAATCCCTGTGAGGTGGATTGAAGCTATGGGTGGCACAGCTTCAACAGGGTCGATAAGATAAGAAGCAATCAAATGAAAAGACCTAATGGCCATCCTGAGATTGATTCGGGGGGAGGAGGTCGATAGCTGAATGTTGGGAGCAGTTGTGGAAAGGGTATATAAGACGTCGCGGCGCACACGAATTAAATCGGAGAGGGAAAGTGCAGAGGCGGCAGGTAAAAGTGTACCATGTTCGCCATGCGCCGTGACGGTGCACAGACGAAGTAGTACATCGATGAGTCTCGTGTGACGCGATAAAAAATCCCAATTGTCATTCACAGTTGATAGGTTTCGAATGATATTGGTGATCGCGAGAATCAAGTCTCCCGGCCGTTGAAGAGGTCCGCTGCTTGCGTCTTTTGAACCCTGGCGGGGTACAAGGACAGCAAATGGTTCACTCTCTGATTCATATACCAGATGGCAGAGGTCACGGTAAGTTGTGATGCTAGGCATGGCGTAAGGAGGATCCGCAGTTGGGGATTCCGAACCGCCGAAGGCTTGCTCTTCGAGAAGGTCAAGCACCTCCTCAAAAAGGTCAGAGGCCTGAACGAGAGGAAACCCAGAACCTGCTGTGGGTCCACGCATCGTTGATAGTAGAGTCAAGGTAGTCAGGGCATATGATAACTCGGTCGCCAGCCTTGAGCGAATTGACATGGTGAGTGCTTCAATGTCAACGGTGCCCCACTCGCTGACATCTCGGATTGGACGACGCTGTGGCAGCGTTGCCAGTTCAGTCTCGAGTGCGCTCAAATCTCGGCCACCATAAGTTTCAACCTCGCGCGCCAAAGGCACGTATTCGATTTTTCGACGGGACGGCTGTTGGCGAGGCCGTGGTGGTGCTTGCATCGTTTCAGATGCTTGCGGTGTTAAGTTGGACGTCGTGGCAGAAGAACTCCGATCAACTGCCGGAGAAATAGCCGACTGGCACGGGGCTGTTAGCACAAAAGTCAAGATCAAAACTCAAATTGGAACGCACAGTAGAGTTTTCGGTCGGGGGTTCTGACCCTAGCCATTGAATAAGGAAGAAAACTAATTTAGTGAAAGTCGCAAGGCGCACCAGTCTTCTGTCTTGCTCTTTTCCCATCTCGCTCATCATACTCCATTTTCCTTTTGATCCCTTGGATATCCTGGTCAAGAACATTGCCTTCGAGCGGAAAACCATTAGGAACAGCATGTGCAGTGCTAGAACCGATCTCAATCGGTGGCGTTGATTCTGGCTGCTGTAATGAAGATAGCGAATATGACAAGCCTCCGTTGGCTGGTGACGGGGGTACGACGGTCGATTGGGTGGATGGGCCTCGCTGGCTTTGGCCAGGATGTGGCCCACTTGGAAGACGATTGTGGCCCATGACTTCTGTAGACCCTTGACGAGCTTGTCGGGCTCTCTTTTGTTGATCCTGCAGATTGTTCTTAAAATGTTGCTCGAAGGGATGAAGCATCGTCATATATAGCGACCCAATCATTGGCGCGACTGGTACGGTGCCGACGTTGGGAGGTCGTTGAGGAATTTCGTCTGGAAGGCCGAACTGAGCGAGAAACGCTCCCCACCCGTTGTTGGCTGCGACCTATGGAACGTAAGGTATGGAAGCGATGACATACTGGATAATAATCATACCGCTTGCCCTCCTCCGCTTTGAAAAACAGAACCCCAGAGCTGGAAGAGACTAACATCCCTTCCACCGAGTCGAATAGCACCCAACTCTGACGAAATCTCCAAATTCTTCCACTTCGAAGTACTTGGGTCAAAATTCGGGTTGGGAATGCCTGTCAGGGCGGGGGGCAGCGGGGTGCCATGGGAAGCCATAACATTTGCAAGACCTTGGAGAAAGCCTTGCCGGCGCTGTCCGAGAGTTGCATTGGTCGTCTGAGAAGTCATACGTGGGGCGGAATGGGACATAGAGTCGACGAGTGAAGGGGAGGCGGACGATGAATGGCTGGTCGGCATCTGAAAGTTCGCTTGTTGAGGTGATGAGCCGGAGAGGTCATAATTCGAAGACAGATAGCCAGGAGTAGTTCCTCCGAGCAGTGGTGCCGAATTTGTTCCGCTTTGAGGGCGAGTGTTTCCTACTCTTGCATGATGTGCAGCAGAAAGTGCAGCGATTTGCTTTGCGGCCTGAGCTGAGTCCATGTTGAAAAATGGAGCTGGATCAAAAGTTGGATTTGGCCCCATAAACGACGGCAACCCAAGTTGATGTGTCCGACCCTGTTGTCCATTCATCGGCCTCACACTATGTATGAGACAAAATTATGCATGAAGCTGGAACCTCAACTTACGATATATCGACTCGCAGTATACACCCGGGGCGTCGCTACAGGTGGTCAATATGGTTGTGGTGGTCAACTCGACCTTGGAGTTTCACACTCTAGATCTGCCAGATTCGGACTTGGTCTTTCTTCGACCACTTCCACACAGATCTCTCGCACTTCGCACGGCTATGATAGACTGTCGAACCATTCGACAAAAATTTATCTCGAGGTCTACATACACTAACTAACCTCTATACAATTCGCTAAAATCGTTACAAGACCCTCAACCAGTGTGACGTGTGACAAGAAGTTTTTCTTGAAAGTTTTTTGCTTGATCTTCCACTGCTGTCACCACCATCTCATGTCAGAAATCGACGACATCTTTTCTTTCAAGGGTAAGGGACCAGCTGTCGAGGCAACCGCCTCGACAATCTCTTTGCCTACAAAGAAAGACAAGAAAAAGAACAAAAAACGCAAACGTGACGAACCAACACCAGATCAGCCTTCTCTACCGAAATCCTCTCCAGAAACTGTCATCGATACATCTAATAACATAACGACCTCCAAGAGACCGAAGATCCAAAGTAAGCCTAAGGCTGCCAAGGCTGCCAAACCGTCAGCGACGGAGGAGTTCTCGGATTCTCGTGGTTCACGATCCCGTGAGTACTCCTTCTACCTTCTCAGTGTGTGCATTCTTGTTTGACTATTTATTACTAGGGAAAACTACAGAGGAAGGATGGAACATTTATAAGGAAGATGAACTTGGTATTCGTGATGAAGGGGGTGGTAAGCATAGCTTGCATCACTTTTTTTCGTATTTCATGTCTGGACTCAGACACTCCATTGTGTCCCTTCGATTGCGACTGTTGTGAGTTTTGCCACACCCTCCTGGAGTTTCCATCATCTTAACGCTTCCTATCAGGTTTCTGAGTTTTTGATCATGTATACCATTTCATCAATGCAAGCCATGTCTGCATCAAGCGACTTTGCGCCCGTAAGTACTAGTCCTTCCAGTGATGCAGCTTCAGAGACATAGTGAGTACCAATGCCATTCTGAATTACTCTTATTTAATGACATATGTCCAGGCTGCTCCTACTTAATTATCCGCTTCGGCTCATTCGAAGCCTCCCTGATAGCCCACGAGGCAATGGTCTGAGGAGGTCAAAATGTAGCCAACATGAAAATTTCCCTCCGTTTCAGCGGGATGTCTCCTCGAGGGTCCGGTGATATTGTCGGCTTGTAAGCCTGATATTGGGAAAACATCTATATTGTATATTTAATGATTTGAAACCCACCAAGAGGTGTTAGTCGAAAGTATCCCGCCGAATAAACCTTTTGATTATGGCATACAAGTTTAGTCGTCGTCGTCGTCGTAGTCAACTAAACCTCGGGAATCCTTGGCAGTGCTATGGAAAGGATCTTGTATATCCTTTACTGTTTCGCTTGCTTTTTTACATCTCTTTTCTTCTGCTTTCTTCTCCTCTTCTGCTTTTTTGGCGAGGTACGCATGGCTCCCTACGATCTTTTCCGGGTTTTTGCACAACTTGAGCCTTCGGTCAACCTCACGAACGGCCTCTATATCTGGGGGTTGCCCAGTGGTCATGATTAGCGATGCTAGGGCATCAACAAGCACAGGAAGTGTGGTGGTCGTCAGCGCCAGGGGATCAGCTGGGACTTTTGAGCGCAACCATTGAGAAGCGAGTTCTGGGGCAGCGAGGGAAAAGGCGGTGAGAGCGATCTGTGAAGGTGTGTAGATAAGTTCTGCATCCGTCAAGCGCGAGGCGCGAATGTGGGTTAAAGCGGATTCATAAAGCGATTTGGTGTCTTGCGGGGAGTCTGGAATGTTCTATTTATTAAATCATTATATGAAGCGTCGTCGAATATAAGAGACACCTTGTAGGGCAACACGAACCTGTACGTCGAGAACGATACCCCATAATGCGCGATGAGCATGCCAAACTGCGAACTCAAAACCCAGGCTTTGGGCAACAAGGAATTCAAGGTCAAGCACATCAGAGGGAGTGGTTCTTGGTATATGAGTTGTGTATGTCTCCAGGGATATTGGATTATTTGTCGTTTTGGTGGCAAGGAACAAAGCCGTTAACCTGCTTTGCATTTTAGAAGTGAGTGATCGGATCCTTTCGTATGTATCAAGGTCACGAACATCACATTCTTTGGATGCCAATCCATAACGGTATTCTTCAAGTAGAAGCGTTTCAAGTAGGTAATCGCAGTAGCCTCGACTTCTTCTGGAAATCGGAAGTGACCACAAAGCTGAGTGATCTTGGTGATATAGAGTTTCACAAGGAGAAGCTCGTCGTCTGCAGAAAGGAAAGACACCATTTCGGAGGAGCCTGGCTGAGACAAATAAGTGGATTTGTCTGATTAATGCTCACTTTTGGTGTTACCTTTTCACTCTCCAAAGTGTTGCGAATAACATCGACAGCAGCTGCGTTCAGAGAGGTGCGAAGACTGAAGAGGTGCTCGGGAGAGAACCTCCAATTTCGGAACTGGGTGCTTGACTCATAGAGCGGGCGTTTGAGAGAGATAGTTGGCTCGTCATTTGACATCGTGGGGAAGCGAGGAAAGAGCCCTTGATTGAAGCTTTGAGCTTGATCACCGAGTTCTTGAATACCCACGCTGAGCTCGCTCAAAGTTCACTTCATATACCCACTGAGTACTGAACGATGGTAAGCATCATCAATCCGGACATCCCTTGTTCTCAGTTTCCGCTTTTCAGAGAATAGGGTCCAAGATGCGATGCCTTGTAACCATTACCAGCTGAACATTGCATTCATTGGATGCCAATCTCCGTCATTCCCAAGGCTCAGCCTTCCACGGACATCAAGTCTATCGAGAATGCTCCTGCACAAAGCGCGTAATACTATGTGCTTATTCGCTGCCTGTCTATGTATCTTTCTTTTCAAATGATAGTCTAGGATGAGATGCTTCCTTCTAGAGCTGAGCTTAGCTTGTCGAATGAAGGCTCAAGCACTCAGGCTCCGTCAGATACGCATCAATTTGTGCATTCCAACCGTGTCTTCCAAGCGGCAACTAGGTGCAAACTGTGCAAAGACCTTTACCGAAATATCGTGCTGTTGAGGTAGAAGTCTTTGGCACTTATCACTATAAAACCCATACATTGTGGGAAGCAAGTGGCTTCAACGCCAAAGCATCTCCAATTTTCAATTACTACTACTCCGGAGGAACCTCTTGACTGTGACTTCAGTATCGAAAAAGCTTGGGACATCGATGACTGCAATGTTCGTCTTTGCTTCTACCTCTAGTAATTTTTGGTTTTGAAAACTGGTCATGGTCGCCGTCTTCGATTCACCATAACGTATACAACCATATCTGCGACCAGTATTTCTTTCAATCGTATGGCAATATAGCCCCGCGCTGGTGTAGTGAGGCGTTATTGTAGACGCGTGACGTCACGCGTCTAGATAGCAAGTATGTATAGCATATCAGCATATCCTTGAGCACATTAGACTTCATGCGAACTTGCTTTCTAGTTCAGACTTATAATGAATATATGAGGAGTCAATTATGACAATGATCGACACAACACTTGCATTAGGGTGTTTCACGGTTTCCAACTTTAGGCACAACTTTTATGCCAACTTGATTTCAAACTTTGCAAAGTTGCAAGTCACAAGGTGTATCCTAAAGTTGGGGATCGAGGAAGATTGTGCTCCAGACCACGACTTTTGTCGTCCAACTTTGTTTTCTCAACTTAAGATCTCAACCTTTGCTCTTCTCATTGCATCTCCTGAACAGCAAAAATCAGAGTGGAGATTGAGCTTAAGTGTAACAAAAGTTGGAAACCGTGAAACACCCTATTACACCTTCAACCTCCAACGATTGATTGGATTGAATCCAATTGATGGCGCTTTTACAAACGCACCATATTTATGATGGCCAACAAATCGCTGGCTGGGGAACTTAACCTTCATCAGATGGCCGAATTTTCCAACAGGAACAGAAGTTGGCAGTGGTAAGGGAGACTTCACAAGTTCTACAACTAAGTATGACTACTGTACTGGCACATAGCACCGAATGCCCAACGCTGGTGAAGAATAAAGAGTGATTAAAGTGCTAACGGAATAAATGGCACAGGATTATGTGCAACTCATACTGTTTTGTTTAAGTCAACAGGGACAATTCTATGTCGGCTTTGAGAGATGGAGCAGAGCATTGACGCGTGGTAGACCATTGACGCATTAGTACCTTACAGTAGGCGACCCAGCGCGCGTTGTTATGTTTCTTTCTGTGTGCATCGTCAACGTAAGCATTGTACGGTATTCAAATGGACACAGCGGTAATAACCATAATTATGTCTTCCCAACATGCTCTTTTCTCCAGATCTCGATCCACTCGACGATTCGCGCAATGTTCGTCTCAAGATCTTCCGTTCCTTCACTGGAAAGCTCTACGACTATCTCCTCTGGATAAGAAGATCTTGCTTCCTCGAGGACAACTTGCATGATCTCTGCTTCGTTATTTTCCTGTATTTTCTTCAAGGGATACCCTCTACAAGCCGGCCATTGAGGAACTGATTTCAGGCAAGACAAGGAAGATGCAAGACGAACCGCTTCTCCAATCGTTCCCATAATTTTGTGTGATCACATCGAAGAACAACGACAAGGTCGGCCCAACGTTCAGGATATACTTCACAAGTATGCCAATCGAGGATTACTCCTCCTTTGGACACAATCGGCTCCAATTGATCAAGTAGCTGATGACCCTCAATGAATTGAAGGATTGGAACACGAGGTATCGATTACGCACCCTGTCCTCATTAACTGTGTAGCTTTGCCATTCCTGGTCGTACTTGTCATACAGGTCTTTTTCCTTGACCCATTCACCGACATTGATATGTTCTAGGGGAATGGGTGACTCGTTGGCGAGAATATGGGCGTGAGTAGACTTTCCAGTGCCTGGTGTTCCTGTAATTACAATCACAGGTGCCTGTCTGGACATTGAAGTCGAAGTACAGAGCAATCGGTTAAACTGAAATGAAGGGGTGCTGTTCTGGTGGATGCAGAAGGATGCAGACCGTGTGGATGGTTGGAGGGCGACAGGCAAGGCACGAGTAAGGCTTGGAGTGATTGAGTGGAATTGGAATTTTGGAGAGTTGCTAAATTACGAAAATTGATCTGGGAGGCGGGACCCTGTGATCAATATAGGAGACGATCATTCAATCATAAGTCAATTGACAGGAAAGGTTCCGGACCACACTCTGTTGCAAAGGCAAAGTATCTATTACGGGCCGTGTGATCAGCCCATCCTGTCTATTTCCCTTCTGCCTTCATCCACACACCCATGCTTGCCTCCTACTGAGGACTACCAGTCATCGTTCACTCTCTGCTGCCCTCCCCATGGCCTCCACAATTCCGAGTGTAACTAGTCCTGCATTGCTTGACGTGCTTCCCTCAAGAACGACGTCATCGACCTTCGCCGACCCTACAGTCTTTTCTAATTCCCCCCTCCTCCGTCCCCGTATCAATCAGATCGACGGATGTTGTGCCAACAAAGTTATCATCAATCTTTCAACGGCCCTCGTCATTCCCGACTACAGTCTCTACTACTCTGGCCCTCTTGACTCTTTTCAACCTTCATTTTACGCTCTCGACGATGGGTCGCTCATCACACCACCTTTCGTCGAAGACCTTTCCGATGCCAATTTGAGCCTGTTGGTCAATGGCATGCTTACGATGCTTTTCATAAGAAACATCATAGTATCTGGGGATTACCTACGGCGAGTGAGAGTCAAGAAGAAAACCCTCTTTTACGTCCTCTTCCTTAGTCAAATTTTGGCACCCATTGGTTTGATCCCAGTCATCATGTCTTCATTCAGCCAGGCCCTAAATTGTACAGCGTAAGCCACCTTTTCCTTACGTCGTATGCTCTCACAAACTTCCTCCAGTGTTGTTGTTGTGTCCTGTGTTACCGGCATAGGATCTTTGGCTCTATTGGTACGTCTAATCTCTGTCTCAATTCAATTGCCCCTGAAGTCGATGCTAGATCACTGGCATCCTTGGAGTCAAAGCCTACAAGTGCTTAAATAATTCACGCTTAGTTCTAGCCATGCTAGTGGTCTTTCAGTTGGCTTCCAGCGCTGTTGTTGTGTTGGACATCGTCGCGACTCGTGGCGAGCGCAGACTTACAGGTTCTGACAACGTGTTCTGGTTTTCGTACTCGTTTATATCTTGTTCACAGGTAGCTGCGTTCGAGTCAGCAATCTGGTGTACACGCGGATATTTGTTTGGGTACAGCTCGTAGAATCCCTGTTCATCTGTTGTTGTTGTGAGTCCTCAATACTCTGCCCAGCAAGCTATCCCCTGAGTTTTAGTCATGTATGCTTGTTGGAATTCCCGGAGGTCCGTGGCCGCTCGAGGCAGGATATCGATACAGCTATCTATGGAAGATATGCCAATCGAAGTACCAGAAGACACAACAGAACGACGGCCGAATCTTCGAGGATGGTGGGATTACATACCGGATAAAGTGGCCAGCCCTACTACGCAAGAATCGGCGGCCCAAAAGCAAACGCCACTGCATAAAGCGCTATCAAAGATGACCCGCCTTCTGAACCGTGGCTCCTCTTCTTCACAATATACTTGCGAAAAAGCTCGAACTTTACAGTCAAAGGAAAAGCAGCAGCCAAACACAGTTTCGATGGCAGCTCGTGGGACATCACCAGCTCCAACGACCGGGAGTCGGCTGTACAAACTTGTTCCCAGTATTCACCTGTTTCAGAAGGTGGTTAAGGATGAGGTGCGCATTGACATTTGCCACCTGCCTTGACGATGATATTCTAACTTTTGTTTAGTTGTTATACACGACCTTCATCACTGCTACATGTGTTGTAGTTGCTGTGCTTGCAGCCATTGGCCTTAATTTTAAGAACGGTCTGACCGTTACTGGCTGGATCGCTCTTAATTGTAAGGCCCCATAAACTTGTTTCTGCCCACAGCTGACCATTTGTGACCTTAGGGTGCATCATTTCACTATTGAGCATGCATAGCTTTGGCCGAGTCGTATGTCGACACGAACGAGACGCTCTCCTACGACATTCATTTACATACAATGCATTACGCATTGGTCATGACAAGAAATCACGCGAGTCCCAAAAGTCTTTCCTTTCGACACCTCGATATAGGCAGGGATCAGAGAAGGACGATGACAATCCCTTCTCCGACTCTCGGCAATTAGAGATTACACGGAGCTTTTGGGGTTCTGACTTCTCGGCATCTATCGAACAGCCTTCACATAACCCTTTCGATGACCATTCTCATGACCCTGATCCAGACCCCTTCGCAGACGCATCAAGTCGTTCATCACGAAACAGTTTGATGGATTTAAAGGGATATTCGGAGACTTCGCTTTTAGGACGCACCTCATTGCCTGCAGATGAGGATGAGAGAAGGAAAGAAGAGAAAACGCCTTCATGAGACTACATCCATAATTATACATATGTAACTAGACGGACTTTCCTATTAGCCAACAAATATTCATAACCATCATCTCACTTGGTAAATCAATTCTCACGATTTAACCTCACTCGCGAACCAAATGGACGATCCCGAGGACGAGCTCATCAGCGTGCTACCGATACATTATTCTACTGGGCAGTTTCCGAACATCCACATCCACCAGTTTCCGTTGTTGACGCGCCCTCTCCAAGCACCTCCTTCTGCAATTTTGAGTGGGAAGCGCATCACAGCTCGAATAAAGCCACATGTCCACAGGTTGGAAGTACATGTTCCTGCCGATACACGTCCTGAAGTCTGGAATGTGGAGCGCACGAAAGAACTTGGAGCCGCGCGAGTAGAGGATGATCGCGAAAAGAATCAAGAATCAAAAAGCAAGGAACGTGAGGGAGAAGAGCCGAGGTTGAGCGAAATTCGTATGCAAAGCGAGGAAATACCACAAAAGGGCACATATATGCTTGGGGTCGTTCGAGATGGTACGTGGTGCGTCCATGCATGGTGAATTGTTTCACGTACCCATACAACTAGGCCAGCTTCATCTTCATCCCATCAGTCAGACACATCAATTTCGACCCACTCTGACTTATCTCGATATGCTGTCCCGCAAAAATAAGAAAAACCGGGCTGGAAATGACTCTGACTCTGATGACGGTCCCCCACCGGACCCTGACGAGCCGGCCCCGATTCCAGTAGTTAAAAAAGAAAGAAAACCCGTGGGAGAGAGCCGAGAGGTTCAGGTAACAGCGCGAAAAATGGAAGACAAAGGGGGTGGCCAGGTGCAAGGGGGCCTTTCAGTCGTTAGACGCGAAATGCTGCAGGCAATCCGGGCTGAAGAAGATGAGGAATGGGAGGATCTTCAGTTTTACGACGTTACGGTCAGTAAACTCTTTTTGCTCATCTTTCGATTTCTCCAGCTGACTATTTCCATTAGACTAACGAGTCTGCGGACTCGTTTGAAGGCGTATTTTGCGCAAGCGACGAAGTATTAGAGTGCAAAACAGATATAACTACTTTCCTCAAAGAAATTAAAGGATTGTAGACGAATTAGGGAAGCAGCTGGGCATCTTGATGAGGAACTGTCCACTCTTGACACCTTCTGGATTTAGTACTTGAGGCTAAATAGTCCTGACCACCTTCAGTTTTTCTTCTTCTCACCATGCTAGCCGACGATAGTTCCACTGAATCCGATTCTGGATCTATTGAGCTGTGCTTTTCTGATACACAGCCTGAAGGATATCTGGCCCTCCAAAGAAAATGTAGTCTTGACGGAAGTGACCTTCGTAGAAAGACTCGCCAGGCCATAGATCACCTTACTCTTTTTGACATAAACGCTATCCAAAAAGTCAGTGGTTTCTTAATACTTGGTCACAGGAGAAATTGTAATTTATTGGTGACCAGGACGACAGCCTTCATGAAGACATACTCAAGTCTTCTGATATCATTCTCCACTTCCTTGACCGTGTTTGCCTTCGCCCATATGACGAGTCTTGCATAGCTTTGACTCTTTTCCCTTGTCTGGGTATGTTCGATGAGGGTTCTGATAGGCAGGCCTGATCAGTTTTGAAACAGTAAAGGCCGAATTTTTATCCGCCCTATTCTGTCATCGAAGTGTCTGTCGTTCCATGGCTGCACTAGCGGGCACGTCACCAGCAGCCGTGGCTGTTGTTTGCTGGGTAGACGTTCTTTTGGCGAAATTGGCCTCATTCATCCTGGTTGTTGCTGGAGGCTTGACTTCACAGTCATCAGCTTCGTGCTTCCTGAAATCCCGACGAGATGAGGACTATGTATATGCTGCGACTCAGCTTCCAGGTATGTCCCATCAATCCACCAATGGAAGAGTTATTGATCTACCTCTAGAGAAATGGGAGTGTATTGTCGATGTCACTGGATCCCAGACGGCCTCCCCAGCTGCAGTACGCCTTGCTATTCGACTGCTTTTTGCAGTTTGTGTCATGGCCCCACAATTGAGTGGTCTCCGACAATGGGACAGACCCAGGTGGGACTTTTGGTTTATTTTCCTTTGCCGCATTGTCCTGACGTAGACCAGTATCCCACCACTTGATATAATGTCTGCAGTTCTCCAAAATGTGGCCAATCGATATATCAACGGCCTGGCTATACTTTATGCAGGTCTAGAATATGACGATGATGAGCGCGCGAATTTTGCAATGCTCATTGTCATATTTTGTGTCAGTCGTTATATGTGACCTGATTAGATAAATCTGCTGATCTACTGTGAAGGCTTGTCAAACGGCTGTAGGAAAGGATTCAGCATGTTCTCAGCAGTATGCTCGAATACAAAGTCAGACCTCGCTGCTAAATATATTACAGATCGCTTTCTACGGCGATGTTACCATATGCGGCCAGAGGACTGTACCATATGACAATCTGAACAGTGCACAAGCTATTCTAGTGAAGTGGGGGAATTTAATTGCTTGGTCATGGGCTACTTGGAATGATCAACGGATTGCAGACGTAGAATGCATCACCGATCTAGTACGTCGCTTGCATTTGACTACGCCCAGCTGACCGCATTCATTACTTTCAGACAATTACATGGTTATATCACCTCAATTCACCGTTTTGCACCGATCCCACTCTTGAATGTCTGCCTGCTTTCACAACCCGTGTTGGCTCGATGATTCCATACGAAGACCTGGGTTTTGCCACGACCATCGTTGTAAACTCATCATCTTCAACGTTAGAGTGATTGACCAATCTTGCCACACCAGCAGGTTCTAAATCGGCTTATTGGTTACCTCAGAGATACCCAACAGGACGCAGCTTATAATCCTGATTCGCCGTATCTAATATCTCCAATTACTGTTGTTCTGCGAAAGGCGTGCTCAGCTACGGCCGAATTCCTGCGCAACAACGCAGGCAAATGGGATGCCTCGTACGAACGGGTCGTTCCATCGCTTTGTCAAGCATTATATACTCTATTCTTCTACCTCGATGACGAACTGGAGAACCTGAACAGTCTGTATCAGAACTACACTTTCTACCATCGTATTGACATAGGTTTAAGTCAAGGATCTCGTTATCGAGAACCTCTCGCTCATCCCTCCCAGTGTGCTCACTTCGTCGATACGAATTCTTCGTGAAGATAGTCGACTTCAAATCGACGTAAAAATGGATGAAGGTGCGTCCCATGGTGGCTCTAAATGAACGTGTTGTAAATCTCGGTTCTACCTGCAGAGATTACTAAATCTATCGAGTGATTTTCTCCTTTCGTTTCTTCGATTCTCGACTCAATGCTTAATCTGGCAGAAAGACGGAGCTCATACTAAATGGCGCTCTGTTTGAGAACACTGCGCGTAGACGCTATTGCCTTGGTGTGAAATGCACGCTGTGCTTTCTTGCTTTGATATGGCATTGTGACCTCGATAACTCTTTTATGAGTCAGCCTGTATCGTTGCTGATCTCGAATGCAACGACTCTTCTGAGACAAGATTCCGACCGGAAACAATTTATACCTTTCTTCGGTGAAGCACTTTTGACTTACGTAGCCATCACCGATTCCTTTATGATCTCGGGTGGCCAAAATATCATGGAAGAGGCAACATTTTGGGACCTAGCCATTCGGTCAGAACGCACCGACTTTTCTATTGCTTGTAAGTAAAATGAGTCCCGTATCTCGGCAGATTATCATTTTCTGCTTTAGCTGCTTTTGCGCACAGGATTTTGGCCGTTGGGTGCCGAAGGTATGATCCTCTGGACCTTGCGGAGGCTTGGAATCACTTGCGCGATGTTCTCTTGGTGATTCTTGGTGGTCGTTTTGCGAAAGATGACGAAGCACTTGCCCTCTTGATTTGCCCTGGCATATGTTTGGCACTGGGTGTACTGATCCGGGCCACCTCGCCTGCTGGTGCGTGATTGCGTGCTGTTAGAAGGCCTCAGTTTGACTCCATTTAGCCGAATTTTTCACGAATTCGCCTTGGACGACGAGCCTATGTTCGGAATTGCGCTCCATAATATTCGCTCAGCACGACTCAGACGTGCGATACTTTGTTGCCCTCCGTCAACAGCTCAAGAAAATTGGGAAACAGTTTCTAGACTTGGTAATAACGACAGAGACCAGTTTTATCTGGATTCTGATCAGACTCTATAGGTAGCTGAGAGGAAACTCCATCTATCTACGCCGACGGTAAAGCCACGTTCCCAACGCGCTGCGAAGTGTTAATGATGTTAATGCTCACATCTTCCAGGTAACTGAGAATGTGGAATGGCGTCTCGTGTATTGCTATACCTCGATAGGTTCTCATCTTGTTTTAGTTCCTTGTGCTTAGACCGAGTTTGTGGGAATGGGTCAGCAAATAGAAGCTGAGAGCCTGAGACAACTACGGAACGATAGCGCGATAAGTACATTGATAACCCCAAGGATTTTTCTATACACGTTGCTAGATGGAACTATTCCTGAGAAACAAAGAGATCAAGCTAGGGATCATACATGCTGTCTCGAATCTGAATTTGTTACGATACAAGATGTCAGTCACAGAGCTGATCCTAGGCCTATCGTGAGTGATGATGATGGTGTTCGATTAATGCTGGCAAGCTACTGTACAAATACAGAGCTAAGAGGCGGGCATGTGCCATTCAATGGTAGTGTGTTGAGATCTGGAGTGATCGATTTGGAAAAATGGAAATCACGTGGTACTGCATTAGATCCTTACATAAGGCGATCCTCTTCTCTTTTCGCGTCTAGTGGTTTCATCAGGCTCAGCCTGAAGACTTCAGAGCTTTCCATTTCCTTGCCCATGTCGTCTCTTAAACATCATAATCATCGCCGCCGTTCCCACTCTGCATCCCCATCATCTATGAGTGCTCGTACTCCAGACAAGTCCTGGCGAGTCGCAACCAAGAGAGCCTACCCATACCTTAGCAAAGACGCGTCCCCACCCCAAAAATGGGATGTCGATACCTGGAGGAGGGGAAAGCGTCGACGCCAGGATATATCCGTGAGCAAAAAGTCATACTAAACATATATTGTGCAAAGCTGATTCATCGTACAACAGTCTCCTCCTTTTGCTCTTGGAGACAGACATCGCACCACACCACCGCCTACCTCCGTTTTTGCCACAAAAGCATCCGACTTTCATCTAAGTTCTCGCAGAGAGCGCGATGTAAAACCTCGACGACGCTCAAATCAATTCATTGAGACTCGCTCCATGGATCTTGACGATGACGACGAGCATATCGATGCTCGGAGACTCTCGCGTCTTCGTTCCAATGCCTTTTGGGAGTTGCATCGGAGTGTTGCGGAAAACGGCGAAGGTCTCGTTCGGCGCATGCGTGATTACGAGCACTCTCGATCGAGAACGGACATCTACCTCAAGGCCAAAGAGGCCCAGAAACGAGGTCGCAAACGCTCGTCTGTTGTCGCACTGTCTCGGAGACCCAAATACTTGCACATTGGTTCCGACAATGATCAGGAGGATGAGGATGAGGGCGAGGGCGAGGACGACGATGTCCAAATATTTGCGGGAGAGGTGCCGCGAATATCCCTACCAGGGAGCGCATATCCTCAAAAGCGCTCTATTTCTCTCGACGTCAAGGGCATTGACTATCAATATACCACCGACCGACGGTGCTCTTCACCAGTCACCGCCTGCATCACGAGCCCATCCATATATCATTCCGACGATGAACACCTTCATTCTTCTTCTGGCACGACATCGCCTAACACCTCTCTACACCCTCTTTCTCCATTAGTGTTCAACACCAGCCTACCTGAAGAGAAGCTGCCAGACCTTGATCGCACATTGCTACCCGCACTCTTGCCGCCGTTAGGCAACATGTCTGCATCTCGCACCGAGAAGGCTATAGCAGCGCTCAGCCTTGCCATGGCTAGTGGTGCTGGTGGTATTACGGACTACGATGCTCCTGTTGCATTGCAGGCGTGGCCTTCTTTGGACGAGTACCAGGTTGGGGAGATGTGGCACTAGGTGTAAAAAGAGATTTGGAGCCCAAAACAAGCACGACAGCTATTCATTCGAAACGTACAATTCCCACTAATTTTCTAGCATGCGCACATTTTCTGGACACTATCTTTATACACAAAAAGCATACGGAACGACACCATTGTACGATAAACGATATCTCCTGTATATATCCTCCAGAGCAAGTCCCAGAAGGGATAAATCTTTACCGCATTTAGCAATAGTGATGTCATCCTTCAAGCCTTTGACGTAAATCGTCGACCAACCGTTCCATCTCTAATCGTTTCTGCATCTCCTCTAAATGTTTCTCCTCTGCAAGAAGGCGTGCCTTTCGTTCCAGGTCAAGACATTCTTTCATCCCTGTTTATTTTCTCAGAAAATACAGCGTAGACGTCATTTGAACTCGCTCACTTGACATCAACTGCTGGCAGTCAGTCGGCCCACACATGTGTCCAGGCTCTGTCTCCCCAAGGTGGAGGTTGCCCATCCCATGTTCAAGTTGACCTCCTTTGGCATCGAAGGTTGTCCTTGGACGTTTCACTAGTCGGTAAGGTGAGGGATTATCATGCCCGTTGCTCCTGGGTTGTAGGTACACCGTTGGTTCAGAATAGGTTCGGCGTACATAAGGAGTTTTGCCTCCAATCCGGAAGCGACTGGATCTTGCAAATGCCTCGTAATCCACGTTCTCGTTCACTTGATTCCAATAAGGACGTAAAGCTGAAATTTAAGGAGGTTTACTGACGTGAACTGGACACAGAACGAAATTTCCGTTTTTTATCTGACTTTATTGATGGTGGGGTGCCTGGAGTGACTGGGTTGTGCTGTAATCGTTCTAGTGACAATGAGCAGAGGGCAGAAGAAGGTCATAGTCCACTCACTTGTGCTTTTCAATGGTGTACGCAGGACACTGTCTGCAAAATAGAGAAAATCAGAAAATCCAATACTTAGGTCAAAGAACTCAAACGTACCCATCAGTGTGATTTTTGGGCGGCGACGTTGTATCTTGCCTCGTTTTTCGTTTTCATTTTGTTCGCGGAGATGTGTGCTAGAAGTATCGGCCATGACTTTCTGGAATAGAAGAGGGTAGGAGTTGACCTGCTGGCAAGTGCAGTGGTGTAGTGGGTGGTGGTGGTCGGCTGTGTTTGAGATCAATATTCAATTCAAGGGTTTTTTGTTCGCGTCCCTGAAGGACCCTTGCAGTCCGGAATTCAATATATGAAATTCAAATTCTCGTGGCTGGCATAAATGGACACTTGAAGCAACAGGAGCAATTTCATAGCGATTGAGGAAGCGAGAGAACTACTTTAGGTATTACAAAAGATGATTATAGAGCAGAACCCAAGACCTTCAGTGCCAATGCACGTAGAATCTAGATGCAACGTTGTGAGGAAGAGTGAGGAATGTAAGAAGGAGCAGTACCTCTGCCTTCTGACTTCCTCCGAGATCATTAAAGACGGCCGCGACGCTCTTACCTTTAGCATCTCTCACAGCTCCGAGTCTATTTCCAGCATACGCTCCCACCATGAAGCCTGGGACGTTTGCAATGATAAATCCAAGGCCGGCGCCGCAAATAGCGCCCAAGTAACTCCACCAGGGCACACTGCGTTCCACCTCTGGTCTGAGGAGCTGAGACGAAGAGGCTTTAGGGGAAGGAATCCATAGTGCGCCCCAACATGACACACCTCTTCAAATACGTCTGCAAAAACGTGTTCCGCATTGGGCTGTGGAGCAGCTTGTGGGGCAGACCCTGTGAAGATTCCTGAAAATCGCTCGAAGAAGCTAGACGATGCGCTGGGGTCGCTTGTTCTATCGTTGGAAGGCCTGGAGGCGTAAAGAGTGTCGTATTCGCGGCGGCGAGTAGGGTCAGAAAGTACGTAGTAGGCATCAGCTAGAGCCTGAGCAGAATGAGTACGATATCGGTGTGAGAGGGTGGCTCCTATTACCTGGAATGATTCGGTAGCGCGTTGTTTCTCTTGAAGAGTTGCATTGGGGAGTCTGTCTGGGTGTGTTTTGAGAGATTCTTTTCTGTATGCCTGACGGACCTCATCCTGGGTCGCAGTGCTAGGAATACCCAGAAGCTGGTAGTAGTCGGGGAAGGACATGATGGTGATGTCATTGCCTATTTGTACAACAATTACAACCAAAAAATTGCCAGAAAAACTTCTACTTGGACAACAAAGGAGGAGTTCTTGGCCGCTCAAACGCGCCTGGCGCATCTTCCACATCACCCTGCGGAAGAGATGGCACACTGATCTCTCCTCGTAGCCGCCTTCTTGACCCAATCGGTATCCTAGAGCTTGACCCCAATGCCGCGACATTGACATCATCAGCTGAAGTGGTCCCCAATAACAGTGGCCGTAATGGGGTAGGAGCACGCCTCGGAAGCAAGACTGGCCGAGGACGGTCCTTGCTGCTGACAGTCCCACTTGACGCTACAATCTTGGTCGTTGCCAAAATCATGGGTCGAATGGCCGGGTCAGTCTCAGAAGGCGAGCTTTCGTCCTCTGATTCGACAGCGCTCAAAGGTGAATTTGCCGTAGCCAGCCCAGATGCAGGCGCGATTATTGAGCCAGTCGTAAGGGCAGAGCTTCGGCCAGGGAGAGTCAAGCCTATGAAGGGTCACGAGTTGATATACTTAGAAAAGGTAAGACTTTTTAAGACTTACCGCCTATGAAGGAAGTCACGTCATACTGCGTGCCTGCAGATTCCATCCTTGATGTTCCTTCGAACTGGTTTGGGGAGACAGGCAGCGACGGACTATCATCTACTTTGATTTCAACTCCTTGGGGGACTATGGGTTCAAGTCGAAGGGCACGAGCACGTCCAATCAATTTCTCTAGCTTGACACTGTTAGGTAGGCCGTCTACCTCTACTCCCGGCGGCTGTGGAAAATTGCTCAGGGAGAATTCGCTGCGATTTGACGCTGATTCTGGCTTCCGTCCCAAATAGGAATTTATGGAACCACTGGCCCGTATGTTAGGCATTTTGGGAGTATGTGATCCAGAATATCTGCCGGTGGGCTGTTGGGATGTCGTGTCCAGCACAGAAGAAGAAGCGTCAGCTGTGTACAACCGCAGTGCAGCGATACTCTTGTCGAGCTCAGTCTGCTGACGCAGAAGCTCATTGAACGAAATGCTGCTCCTCTGTTGTTGGTGTGTTGGTTGCGTTCGACTTTGTGCCAAAATGCCATTTAACCCGTAAACAGGAGAACCTGTCTCGCGTGGGAGTGCTGGAGGGGGTGGTGGTGGAAGGGTTTCATAGGACGCACGTTGGTCCATCCCATAGTATGAGGAAATAGACAGGGCGGAAACAGATGTCAAATGCTTGTCCACAGAGGCCACCAACTCTTCGCCAGAGTTGGATCTGATTTCGTCGGGGGTAGTGGTGAGTTCAGTCTTTATTGCATGTTTAGGGGACGCAGAAGGTTTCGGTGTTGGCGCGTTGGATGATGCAGGGGTGGCCGCAGCAAATGGTCCCAATTCCCTTTCATCAGACAAATCACTCCATGTGCTATTTCTCTGTCCAATGCCAGGTATGACCCAAGTCACAGTTGAAGGCCGTCCTTGCCCAGTGCTGGGTGAGTTCGTATTGTTGGTGCCCCAACCGGAAATTCGAGGCGGGCGGTGTGGTGTGAAGTGGAGAGTGGTATCAATAGGATCCACAGGCTTTTCTGACGATAGCCGCATAGATGACCTGCCCTCCTCGATGTCGAGGCACCTTGACAAGGGCTCCGCTGGTGCTACTGAACTCTTGTGGAAGGTCGTGATCAGGACAAAAAGGATGAGGATGTACATCTCTACCGCGCGAAAGAAACGGCCAAGGATAGTTTCGGAGAACAATGCTGTTGTATGAGTCGTGTCAGAAAAAGAGGAGCTCGATTAAAGAAAAACACTGACGAGCAAGCAGATTACCAACACCCAAACCAGCACTGATACACAGGGCAAGGAGTGGCGCTACGTTTGACTGCACAGACCGCCACCATGGGGTTACAGGAGACACGAAGATGTTGAGCAATATCTTCAGGATGAACAGTGCCGATACCACAATTTGGATAATTGCTTCAGTGATGTAGATAGTAGTGGACCTTGCATCAAGCGACGAGATTCGCCATACGACCTGCAAGGCGGATAATGTAACAGAAAGCCCCAGTAGGCTCCACTGAAGTGCCATCCCAAGGAGACCCCATTGCCTCCAGCTGGCGCTATGGGAGATGGGGGAGCGATCGACGCCAAAGGGATCGTTGTATTCTGAGGCTGGCTCAGCGTGTGGACGTTGTGCGACGAGGTGCCAAAGAAAAATGTAGAGGAATCCAACAGATAAAGCAAGCCCGACCTCACGTGCAGTAACAAGGCCAGAAGGAGCATCACGGACAACTCCATCCACTACAACAGCTCTGGGTTCCGTCAAAATGTGGCCCAAGTCAAAGATAGCTGCTGCAAAGGCAAGAAAAGAAGATGCATAAAGATAGAGTACAATACTGGGCAAAAATGAGGAGAGATTTGCAATGAAAAATTAAATACTCACATGTTGACTCGCTTCAAAACAAGAACGAAAGTAAAAATACCGAATGTCATGAGACCTACGCAGAAGAACGGAATATCGGTAAGGACAGACTCGATCTATAGGTTATATAAGGGTGGTTAACCAGTTTGTCCATTTATTATCCTAAATCGAATACTCACAGTTCTGTCTTCACTGAGTGTCAGCGAAGCAGAAGAAAACCCGACATTAGGCATAGAGGCAAGAAGGAATTCCTGATTCGCGATGAAAGGACACGGTCCAAGAAGGGCTTGTGTCCAGCAAGCAACTTATCGTTGTGGTGACTTCTAGCTCTCCACGACAAACAGAAGCAGAATGAGCAACCAACAGCCGAACGTTGGTTGAGAGGAGTGAAACTTCCTCTCCAAGTCTCCCTCGCAAGAATGGTGAGGAAAGAGAAAGCGATTGTGAGCCCATCAGGGTCTGTGGTATGACAACATGGGAATCAGAAATCAACAGAGATCGCATCCTTGACAACGGCCGTGTCATGTTGTATTACATGCATACATCATACCAATGGCAATGGCTAATTTCATATTTTGGTTTTAGGACGTGTATCTCGAGCAGTAATATTTGCGTTCAATCTGAATTGCAGCCTAGCGAATGACATTCTTACAAGTCAGATATGTCACGTGTACAATGTCCGATTCTATACATACTCGAATACAAATGCACGTCAACAGCGTAAAAGATCAACGTAAACTCCACTCCATATGCTCTGGAATCTTGCTAGTTCGTTCCCGTCATTTGTCTAACAAGGAACATACCACGGCCTTCATCCACACTCCTTGTACTCCGCATTCCAATTACACTTTTTGGTCGAGGTCTCGACCCGTTGCCCATCTGTTTCGTTGGGCTGATGCTTCTCGTAGGGCTCAAACCACCGCCAGTTAGTTGCCTTAACAGCCCAGGATCTGCCCCAGTCCCAAGTCCAGTAAATTGACGAGCTATTGTGGTAGTACCAGTTATCTGGGGTGTAAGCTTGGAGGAGACAGTAGACGGGGATAAAGGAGTACGTGTCGGAGAAGGCTGAGGGGAACCACCGACACCAAGAAGCAGCTGCAATTAGAGAAGTGATAAGAACGAATATTTGGTCAGCAATATAGAATCTTACGTACCAAACACTCTCGACACCAAACCTCACCGTCAATACCGGATTTGGCCGCGCTGTCTAGTCTCTTACCGCATCCAGGTGACGTCTTCTTCTCTTCTCTGCCCCTCCATATCACCACACCTTTGGGTGTCTCTTTCTTCCCACCGCATACGAGACAAGAAGCATGCCAGCGAGTATTTTGAGGACCAGGGACCACACCTTGTTCCATAAGTGAAACAGATTTTGTACAACCGGGACAAGCAGTGCTACTGCCAAACCGAGGGAATGAACCGCTTAATGTCGGACGCGCTGGATGTGGCAGTCGTTCTAAGCGACTCGAGGAAGCAGGTTGCGTTACATGCGTTGGCTTTACTGTAGGCCGGGTTGGAGGCGATGGGATCACTGTTGTGCTTGCGTTCGTGCGTGTATACGTCGCGCTTGGCATTTTATGCGTGACTACCTTTGCTGGCGGGGCGCACTGATAAAAATGAATATAAAACATAAGAGACGTCACGAAACAGAGGATCTCACTTCGACATGGCAAGCGCCACCATTGGCTTTGACGAACACAGCTTGCCCAGTTGATTTATCACTGAATGTACCATCGCACACTGCGCACCGGAAGCATTCGACGTGGTAGGTCATTGACGGTGCTGCCAACCCATCCCCAGGGACAGTAACAAATTTACCTTTACCTCTAATGGAGAATAGGTTAGCACCGCACCCCTGACAGATGCTTAAAGACGAATCTGAGGGTGGAAGAGGTGAGGACGACTGGTATAGATCATCTTGAACAGGAGCGGGAGGTTTCACAGTTTTGGATCTTGAGGGAGATGTAAAAGGTGGCGTCGATGGAGTTGCTCCGCTACGAACGGAGTTTGGAGTTCCCATCTGGCTAGTAGTCTCTTCCGCAATCATGTCTTCAGGTTCCTCGAAGAAGTCTCGCGGTGTATATCTTGGGCCATACCCAGCCCCATAAAGCTTGGAAGCACTGAACACATCTTCGTCTTCATCATTTCTTGGTGGAGAGTCTGGGCCCAAAGACGATTGTGTCGTAGTATCAGAATAGTCAGACATGAGGTCTGGAGTTAGCGGCTGCATTGCGAGGCTGAACGGTGAGGGTGGTCGTGGTGAAAAACTTGAAGTGGTGATTGCTGAGCTGGAGCGCATCGAATTGGAAGACCGCGATAGGCGCAGTGATGAAGTGCTTTGAGTAACAGGAGAGGCAGTAGACGAGGCTCCCCGACTAGGCGACGAAGGTTGCGTGAATCTATGTTTCATTTCTTCAATAGCCTCAGCTGTTGGAGCTGGGCTTCTTACTGGCGTATCCATTGCTCGGGATGGAGAAGCTCTCGAGGGAAGTCCGGAGCTCTTGGATTGTCCTGGTCGAACTGGGCTGTCGGTAAGGCCTGAACAAGGGGATCGTGTGCTGTGTCCAAGATCTCTGCTTTCTCTCCGTGTATCAGCGATTTTTCTTCCCCTAGGGCTACCGCCGACAAAATTCGCGCTCGGATTTCCCACCAAGGCTAGCATCTGGCTGAGATCCTTTACTGCTGGGCTTTCCCGACGCTTGGGAGTGATCCGGAGGCGTTTTTCCAGCTCCTCAATCGTTGGGCTGCCTTCCACGCTCCTCCGGCCTGCCTTCGAGGCGGAACCCATACCCCCGACATTATTAGATCTTTCGGTTTGAGGACTGCTTTTGGTGCTCGTTGAGATGTATTTCTTTGGAGTGATTGGGTCGCGCTTTAGGCAACTTTCAAAGCAATCTGCACAAGAAGGACGTCCGAGCAAATCGACCATCGGAGAATCTCCGATATATTTGAAGCACCCAATGCAGTTGAAGCATTTCTTGTGCCAATATTGATCTGCGGCATGAATAAATTGCCCTTCGGATTCAAGTGTTAGGACTGGACGAGAACACGTAGGGCACAGTCCCTTGGTGCCTCCGTTAGCTTCGTAGCAAGGACGACATAGGAAACGGGAGGAGTTGGAAGAAGCAGGATCGGGATAGATGGTTGCATCGGGAGGGAAGGTCGATGAACACAGGGCACACGAATGGGTAGCGAGTGATTCCTTTGGTTGGAGGATCGATCCATACACCTTGGATAAAGTCGTGTCATTCAACGATGGAAGGATATCGACGTCGTCGAGGGCGGAGATGTGGGTACCATATTTCAGGGGCGATGGGGAACGACGCGCATCTGACGTAGAAGACGCAATGTGAGCAGATACACGCTCATTCAGGTTGTCAGAGGAAGGGGAGTGTGATAACGGCCGAGGAAAGCGTTTGGTAGGAGAGTTCGAGGTAGTTGTAGAACCAGTTGGCTGGGCAGTGAGGTGCCGCGTGGGAGAGACAGATTTAGCTCTTTGTACGTATGTTTTGGACCATTTATCTAGATGTTGGGTACTGTCTGCCTGGTCTGAATGGTTCCAAGGGACAACGGGTGCTAGTTGATGTGAGCATCGGCCTGTTGATCGACAGAAGAGTAGAAAACGGACCAACAGCTGTACCACCACAATGACAACGAACCCCTGCAACAATATCACCACATCTGCGACAGAAACCCATGACAAAGTACACAAACCGACAGTGGGCAGAACAAGAAGGGAGAAGGATGAACTGGGGTGTGGTTCAATCACGGTCATGTGACCGGTGACATTTATAATTGGTCCACAGATTGACTCCAGCCTTCATTCAAGCCTTCACCAGAGATTCACAGAACTAATGATATTCGTATGATATGCCGCATGCACCACAAACACCAAAACGTTCCAGATCAACTCTGATATATTCACCATATTTCTCCCCTTCAAAGCCCGTGACACCGTCCTGCTATTTCCCTTCGAGTTTTATGCCCATCCTCCAATAGCATTCAATCGGAGACCGACCTTGAAACAAATACTGATGGGTGTTTCGAGGATCCATTGTTCTGCTACTATTTCCGTAACTTCTTCTTAGCCTATCGTCGGTTGGCTTTATTGAAACCTGCTCTTATACAAGGTAACGTTTTGGTTAAAAGGTATACCTCTGATAGATAATTCACATCGAGCTCAACTTACTAGAATCAGTGGCAGAAGATCCCTGGAAGTTACTTGTTGCAGTCACATTACTTAACAAGACCTCCAGGACCCTAGCAATTCCTGCATTCAGGACTATAATGGCAAAATGGCCCACCCCTTGGGCATTGTCTCATGGTACGGCTTACTATCCATTCGGCTATGGTGTCTAGGTTTTGACCTGCTTCTTTAGCACACTTAGCTGAGCTGGTAACAATATTACGGCCTCTTGGCACGTACAATATTCGTTCTGCACGCCTTATCAAATTGTCCGAGACATATTTGCATGACCCTCCGTGTGCGGTAGACCTTAGGCCGTCAACGCCCCGAGTAACATCATATGATCCACCTGCCAGCTCGACTGTGAAAAGAGGACGGTATCCACCCACACCTGTTTCTCATCTTCCAGGGGCAGGACAATATGCATTGGACTCTTATCGTATATTCTGCACGACCAATCATGCATCATCGTCCGACGAATGGAAGGCAGTGCTCCCCACAGACAAGGAATTAATTCGATACTTGGTAAGGCATTTAATCACAAAAGCCTTTTCTTTTTTTCTTGTGTGCTGATAGACCTAAGAGGTCGAAATGGGCATTTGTGGAGCGGAAAGAGTGGACGCCTGGAACGGGTGTCCTGCGCCCCGTATCATTGTCATACCTCAAGGACTTAATCTCAGAACTCGAGGGCGCCCAATGACGATCAATTTACATGTGTAACCGACGTTGTCATCGACTATACCCACTTGATATCAAAGTTTCGAGTGCAGCAATGGTTGCCAGTCGATGCGTTCCACCTGATAAGATGGCTGTGAATAATCAAATACGGTGTCTATGTGATTGCAACCTACCATCTGAGGTTTCAAATCTTGTACTGAGCATGCACCCAATAATCTCATGGCCGTTATAATCTCTCGTCTCAGGAGTTGCACGATCTTAACAACTCCAGGCACCCCATACGCCTGACAAAAGAACGAAGTCAGAATGAATGAAGAAGGGAAGCTTAATTAGGTTTACACTTTGAGCGTAAAGAAAAGGTCGTCCTAGGCCAACTGCGCGGGCGCCTAGGCAAAGAGCTTTGACAACATCTACCGTCAAAAATTAGCTTAGTTAAAAAACATGAGCACAGTCAAAACGTTACCTGTTCCCCGTTCGATTCCACCTGACCACATAAGAATTATAAAGAAGACTAAAAAGGAATCGAAACACACCATCGATGTAGACTACAATTTGTGGTAAGTACAAGCAGCAAGGGGTAAATATTTTGTTGCATACCCTCCACTTTCTCAAACACCTCAGGTCGTTGCTTGCGAAGTCTATAAAGAACTTCGAGTGGTGGGTAAGAACTAAAAGAGTTCTAAAACAAGGTGGTCTTGGTGTGTGAGGACTGACGCACTACTCTAGTTGACGACCTACTTGAAACTTTAGCATCAGTCAGTCAGATAACCTCATAGTACTTACCACCATGATTAGAGATCAAAATGCCCTCGACTCCAGCTTCAGCAGCAAGCACAGCGTCCTAGACGTATGGCTCAGATATCGTGCAAGGACATATTCGTCATGGTTACCTCCACAGTTTGAATGCCTACCGATGATCAGTATCAGACGAAGAAAAGATATCAACAACCACACCTTTAATGACAATAGGGAGCTTGGTAATTTTGCGGAGCCAGGGAATAGTCTGAATCATTGGGTGAGATGAGATTTTGCAAGAGAAAGATTGAAAATGCCTTCTCCCACGTCATATCTCGATCATCGTTTGCAATCAGTGCGCCTGCTGTGCCAAAACCAGCATCACCACTCTGGGTACCTGCTGCTTCCGTGTGGTATTCAGGCTTTCCTGTCTCCATGTCATCGAGGAACCATGGAGCTCGAATGTCCTTTTCCCTGTTTCCTGGAACAAGAGCGTCTACAGTCAACCATATTGCTTTATAGCCAAGCTTCTCTACGTCTCTGACACGTTTCTCGGCGATGGTGTCATCGACATTCTTGTACAGCTGAAAGAAGAGAGGCTGCGAAGACGCGGCTGCTGCCATGATCTCGTCATAGGATAACGACGCGTTTGAAGAGACCATCTGGATGATATTGGCCCGGGCTGCACCTCTTGTAATATTTGTCTCTCCTAGCGTGGACATGAATACGGCTCAGAGTTGTACGAAGTAGGAAGGCCAACCTTCGGGATGCCCGAGCTTTGCGAGAGCGGCCCCAGAAACGAAGACTGGGATAGAAGACTTGTAGCCAAGAATCGAAGTCGAGGGATCACACTGCGAAACAGGCCGCATGACACGTGGATGGAAGAAGAATCGCGTGAAGGCGTGTGCGTTTTCCTGGTAGGCTGGAATGTGTTATCATATGGCCCACCATGTAAACACAGCTGAACTCACTCATCTGGTCATCCGACGCAGAAGAATAGTATGCCAATGCCTTGTAAGATAAAGTCTTTCTGGCGACAGCCTAATGGGTAGGTGAGTACATGAATCCTGTTGATCTGACAATTTGGCTGACCTCCATATCAGCGAGGTTAAGGATGCGATTAAGAGGCGGTCGTTGTTTAAGAGCAGCTTCAACACGTAATTCATCCTGAGTTTTTCGCCTGTTTTTCTGCGCCTGGGCGACAACGCGTGCCGCGTCGGAGTCTAGCCATCCTAAATGTTTGTTGGCAGGTAAATTTTTGTCCAATGCGTCAGGTGGATGAATGGGTTCGTATGCCCGTGTTGCATCTTTCCCAGCATACTTCAGTATGATACTAGAACCACCGGGATGTTCCTGAAGAACAAGCAATCAGTGGCCATTGGCTAAGTCATTCAGAAGTAAAGCATACATTCAGGAATTCGGTAACGTCGTACACGCGATTCTTGATTATGACCCAACATGAACTGAAAAAATTACAAATGAGTGAAGGAGTTGGACGGAAATCATTACAGCGCTCACTCTGGTGAATTGTGCTTTGCAACTTGTTCAAGGGACCAGGAAGCCATTGAGGAAGGCTGTAGGAAGAAAGGATGATAAGTACTACCAGTGAACGTCAGGAAATGTGGGAGAATCTCGATGGGAATAGGAGATATACTAATCACACGGGCCGAAGCAATTTATGATCAAGGAAGGGGTCGTTAAATAACTTAACTTTATAAATGATAAAAGATATCTGTGGCGTCATAGTTAGAAACAAATGATGAGTATTGACGGCAGTTTTTTCACTCCCGTCAAGTATGACCTGTTCCCTCCCTTGGGTATCTGGGTATAGGCCCCGGTAAGACAACCCAAGGGATTGAGACGAGAGTTGGTGACTTAATTTTCCCGGGCCGGGCCAGTAATCACATGGTCACGTGTTATCGCGTTGTTTGTGGGTGTTGCATTCCAACTTGAACTACGTCTTCAAGGTTCAACGTTGTTCACCTGCCCGTGTTTCAACAATGGCCCCGCTGCCGTCAAGAAAGTCTCTCGAATCTATGAAACGCATAGATCTACAGAGGCTATGCAAAGTGTGCTTTTCCGATACTTGAAGAGTGCTGTCACTCAAATGCTGTCTAGGAATATGGCGTGAAAGCGAACCTGAAGTCAGAGGCTCTGATCAACTTGCTTATCGACACAGCGTTCGTATGCTCTAGGTCATTCATAAATCCAAAGTAATGTCTTCGCAGGAAGCCGCCAGTTCTCACAACGCCAACCCACCGATCTGTTCCAACAAGACGTTCAAGTCGCGGCGGTCCCAGTCGCATCAGTTCTATCGTTGTCCATGATTCAGGCGATGAGGGGGCAGAGAAAGAAGAAAACTCAATCGATGTAAGTGACCCGAGTCTATCTGATGCTCCGGGCGCATCTTCTGGAGATGAACCGACTCCTCCATTGGCGACTCGCACAAGGAAAGGCAAAGAGCAAACAAGACTAGGTGTTGGAAGGCCGGTGGTCGCAGGCGGTGCTGGGCCTCGAGCTGTCACCAGGTCGCTAAGCGTCACCAAAGGGAAACGAGGGAAAGGAAGCAGGAGCTTGAAGCCAATAGAGACGACCATTGTTGAAGAAGGTAAGTTACTTAGACAGTGTATCCACGATTTGTTACCACGGATTCTACAGAGCCTGAACACCATGATTCCGAGCCTGCACCCGGTTTGTTGTTGAAATATGGATTCAAACTGCCTGTGCACTAATATCTCACCAGCACCATTGCCCGTGCCTCATAAAGCTCCATCACAAGAAAATCCCCCCTTAGCCAGAGAACAACTTTCTCCTGAAGCATCTCTTGAATCACTGGCAACTATTGATAAACACGTTGCTGACGCAGTAAGTAATCACATCGAGCTGTCATCACCTGAAATTCATTACTTAACTTCCAGCTTCGGCCATTGCATGAGCAAATGAAATCGATGAGGTCTGAGTTGGAACTAATGCAGGTTTTGAAAACCGAGTTTGGGAAGTTGAAGACACAAATAAGTGAGATGGGGAACCTAAAGGAGAAGGTAGAATCTTTGGCTGCCACCGTCCGAGACCTACGCAGAGAAACAGATGAAGCCGCTTCTGTGCGTCTTGGAAAGAGCCCGGACAATGATACCATTGTAATGCCCTCAACGCCCAAGGCTCAAAGCCCTTCGAAACAAACCCACGGTGGCGCAAAGTAAGGAGCAACAGGTTTCTCACATTGCGTTTTCTCATCGTCTTGATTATTCTGCAGTGGATTTGGGATGCCCTTACCATCTTTGGATACTGAAAGTCGCCGAAATCCTAACGTTGTGCCCGCCTCTCCGACCATTACTACACGCCACCATCCTGGCATTACAGCGAGCATACTGGGCAAGCGACATCGTGATTCAACTACAAGTGAAGTTGCTGTCGTGGCCGGTTCAAGCAGAGGTGCACAGAACGGAACACAACCATTTAGGAAACGAGCGAAGATTTCCACGGATGATGAAGATCCAGTGCAGTCAGGCTCTCCACATGGTTCCTTAGCAGAAGAGCCGCAAGAATCGAGTGGAAGCAATTACATTAGTCGCAGCTCTGGCTTCAGAGTCTTCAGCGGCTTGGAGGTTTCGCCTATGGAACTAGTGGACCCGCCACCTCCAACTGAAAGCTTGCCGGATTTCTTTGCATCTACATCTCTTGGGTCAGAAGCGCCGATCATCCCGCGACAAGGGCACCCATCAACAAGCACCGCCAACGCAACTGAAAATCAACAGCCTTTTGCCTTTTCTTTTCAGCACGCTATTTCGTCGACGCCTACGCATGGCATGTTCATGCCCAGCTTTCCTTACCCCGAACCTCCTCAATCTCCCTCACCAGCTGGATCAAACACTATAGGATTTCTCAACCAACATCAAGCCGGTCGGTCGGATGTATTCCAAGCATTCGGATTTCCCCCACCGGGGCGCCGGGCTTCCGGACTTCGAGGCACCAGTGGTCTGGCTGGCGGCTTCATTGATCCTGCTGCGTTGACTCGAACTGACGATGAATTTGACGAACGGGTTGCACGAGCCTTAGAAGCCGCCACAAGCACAGGCACTGGTTTTGGTAATGGGGAAGCAGCGCAGATGAAACGCACTATGTATGGAACAGAGCTCGACGGCGATACACGGTTTGGGGACTTTGGTGTGGAAGGCGTTGGAAACAATAGTAAAGGAGGGTTCTGGGCTGGTGCTAGGTTCTGAAGGTCCCTTTCTGGAGGGTTTAAAGACATTGTGATGGTCTTTGTACATCACGCACGTTTTTAGCAAGATAATTTCTACTTGATTCAACAACGGAAGAATACAAGTAGCGTGTATGTATGTTTTAACGCATTATGTCTGGAGGCAAGCTGGGCCAATGCCCAAGTTTGATGGATCATGGCAGTGTCGTAAATCAAATTGATGGGACGAATGAGAGAACCTCCTCATAAAGGAGCTCCTTCAACTGATCCTTAGTCAGGTCATCTTTGTGCACTGGGCAGGGATCATGAGTTACACATGCAGACAGCGAAACACACAAATAGCTTACAATCAAACTCGAAATAGGATGGGCTGAGCGGAGTAACAACAGGCTCGTCTTCGGGGTCATGCTAATTGGTGTTTGGATCAGATCAGGGAAAATAACGAAAAAGCCTAAACTCACATATGCAGACAGATATGGGTGCTCAAGGGCTTCATCAACAGTCATACGTTTCTTGGGGTCGAATGTCTGTAAGGGCATGGAGGTCAGGAAGGTGCATAAGGATTTGTGCACCATCACGTACCAGAGTCTTGGAAAGGAAGTCGATGGCTTCCTTCGACGCATGAGGGAACAAGGAAGGGAAAGGGCGCCTTTTCCGGATGGGAAGAGCACGAATATAGTCACGAGATCGCCGGGAAGTGATTGCGTAAAACTCATCCAGGCTAGGGGTTCCAATGACGTCGAGGATGAGGTCCAGCTGATGGCTATAATCACGACCAGGGAACAAGGGGCGTCCTGTCAGGAGCTCCGCGAGAATACAGCCAACTGCCCAGATGTCAATTGCCTTTGTGTACATCTTGAATGATAACATGATTTCGGGCGCGCGGTACCAACGGGTCGCCACGTATTCCGTCATTAGTCCAACTTCCTTGCCACCAGGAACGCTAGTCTTGACGCTTCGTGCCAAACCGAAGTCGCAAACTTTGAGGTCACAGTTAGCGTTCAGCAGCAGATTTGCGGGCTTCAGATCGCGGTGGACGATATCCGCACTATGAATCGACTTGAGCGCGCGTAAGGTCTGATAGACGAAGTACTGCAGAAGAGTCAGGATCCGACGTGCTATCGACAGAGGGCAAAATCCTTACTTGACAATGATCGTCAGTCAGGTGCTGGGTACGAATGACACGGTGCAAATCGGTCTGCATCAATTCCTGGATGACTGGAGAGATGTTAGTCTGGGATCTGTAACGTAGGATAGATGGCAACGTACAGTAGATTTCCTTGAACGAATCCAGTGTCGGTGGCTTGATGATATCAAGGATAGAGATAATCTAAGGGAAACGATGAGAAAGGACCAGGGCAAGGTTTGGATTTGACGCTCACGTTCTCGTTGACACATGTCTCTGAAAAGAACTTGAGGAGCTTCAGTTCTCGAAGAGTCCTCAGGCAGAACAATGTGTGATCGAAGGGAAGGATCTTCTTGATGGCAACCTGCCGCCCCGTGGGTTTGTGGAGGGCAGCGGCAACAGTGCCATATGCACCTTCGCCAATGGCATGAAGGAGCTGATAATCGTCACCTATGTGCAAAGTCAATCTAAAGCGACTTGGGATTGTAAGAATCATTACCGATCTCGAACTTAGGAAGAGGCTTGGGGGCTTTGCGGGAAGACATATTATTCACACCAGAAACCAGCCGGTGGAGTTGCGTTAAGAAGGGGTGGGGAGGGACGGAGATGGAGGGAGATGAAGTGAATTCCGAAAGAACGGGATTGCAAAACAGATGAGCGGTGATAGGGTTTATATAGCAGCCATGTGTGCACAAGTTGATGCAACGGGCGATACAGGCAAGATCACCAGGGTCCTCAAACCGCATCAAAGTTGGGGGTATCAGGAGGTAATACACGAAACTGCACTTGAGCAAGGCCAAGATCTCTGACCCTAGTTTGCGTGAAGTCTGACGGTGCTCTTGGAGAACTTTGTAGCTCTATGAAGAGAAGAGATGAGCGAAGAGTGTGCACTTGGAGGCAAGTCCATCAGTTTGTACCGCCCTGAACGACTGTCCAAAGGGGAGCCAAAACCAGATCAGAAACGCTTGGTGGCAATGGTGCCAACCACGATCAATTCGCCTCCAAGGATCACCCGGCAGTGCCATCACTTACAAGTTGGGCGCAGCCAACTACAAGTGTTGAAAGCGTGGTCACCTCAATTGTTTTAGCCAAGTTCTGGCTAGGTGCATGCTTGGTTCAGGGATTTGGAATGAGCAGATTCCTTTTGGTTGGAAGTACATACATAGTCAGAATGCATCTTGTTAATTACAATGATAAAGCGAACCCCACGTTTCACTCCAACTCAGTCACACACTATATGTATTTGCACACTACACTAGACTACACCTGTACTTTGTACTTATATAACACCCGTCTAGTTTGGGTGGTCATGAAACTTCAGATAATCTGATTCCTGCGTCTCCTCTTCGCTTCAACGTGGGTTGCTGTACTAATTCCATCATCTCGAATGACACCGATGGGCCCGAGGGCCGATCGCTACCATACTCTCATTTGATGAGATATATATACTTGCCACCTGGTCTATAAACATCTCTTCACCAAGCCTGGACAATAGGCCTCTGTCTTTGATGTTAAACTGTCATTCTTGTCTTGCGCACCAATCAGAAGGCATTGAACAATCGGTGGTTGTTGACGGCTCGATGGGCATCTGACAACAAAGGGTCCTTCAAGAGACATTCTTGGTTGCTAGGCACTCTTGACATACATAAGCTGGGTAGCCACGAAATGCAGCCTTTCCACCTCCCACCACCTTCTCTTTTTCCTTTCCCTGCCCTGTTGTACTAGCGGCTTTTTCTGTTCTTGCCTGAACACCTTCATTCATTTATCCTCATACGACAATCGCAAGCGATGATCTTTGCACCTCTTTCCCTGGGCCTGGCTTTGTTGCCCTTTGTTTCTGCTGCAGTCCATGATATTCAAGTCGGCGCTAACGGTCTCACTTACACCCCTGAAGCCATTGTGAGCTTTTTCGTTTACGCTCACAATACGCTCTAACCCTTTTCATAGAGTGCTGCTCCTGGAGACCAGATTGTCTTCCATTTCCACGCAAAAAATCACACAGTCACCCAGTCGTCTTTCGCCGACCCCTGTGGGTTGAAGGAAGGGGGATTTGATTCTGGCTTGTGTGTTCTTGTTCATCTAAAAACCGTGATTGTTCTCTGATTATTGTTCAATCATTTAGCATTCCCGTTGCAGCCAACCAAACTGATAATCTGCCTACATGGACTATCACAATCAACGATGTATGTAACGCATTCGATCTCTCTCGCCCAGTGGCTCACACCTCACCCACAGACCGCCCCCGTATGGGTTTATTGTCGTCAGGCAGGCAAAACTCCCGCAAGTCACTGTGGACAGGGAATGGTCTTCGCGGCCAACTGTGGACTTGATGGACAGCCCAATTCGTTCACCAACTTCAAGAAGTCTGCTCTCGCTGTTGGCGCCAGTCTGTCTGCTGCGGCCGCTGCCCCTTCGTCTACCGATGCCGCTGCCGCTGCCGCTTCTATCACCACTGCTGCGTACGGCGACTACACTATCCCTGCTGCCCCTGCGGTTACACCTGTCACCCAGACCGTCACCCTCGGCAGCCAGGTCTGGACTACGACTTACAACTCATACCCCGGCTCTCCAGGACCTACTCCCGCTGCTGCGGAAGGCGTTGTTCACAAAGTCATAGTTGGTGGACCCAACAAGCTCACCTTCGATCCCCCTTTCGTTGCAGCGCAACCTCGTGACATCATTGTATTTGAATTGTGCGTAGACTTCTAGATGTTGTTAGACAGACATTTGACGACGCTTGATGATCAGCCAACAGAAGAACCACACTGTGACTCAGTCTTCTTTCGCCGACCCCTGCCGCAAGCTTGCCACCGGAGGCTTTGATTCCGACTTGTGAGTTATTGGTTGAATCCTTTTTGTCCTACATCGTTTATTTCTGTACACAGTGTACCCGTGGCTGATAATGTTACCTCTGACTATCCCACATGGAACATCACCGTCAACGACACTGCCCCTATCTGGGCTTACTGCCGTCAGAAGACCCCCGCTAGCCACTGCGGATCTGGAATGGTCTTGTCAGTGTTCATAGATGTATCAGACAGCGTGCCTATCTCATTTTTATTTTGTTTTTCAGCGCCATTAACCCTGTTCAAAACTCCGAACGCAACTTCACCGCGTTCCAGAATGTGGCCACGGCCATCAATGGAACCGCTGCCGCTCAGACTGCCGCGCCTACGACATCGGCAAGCTCTGGGTCCAACGGAGCCATGTCTGTTCGCATGGGTGGTGCCGGAGTTGCTCTTGTCGTTAGTGCTATAATCGCAACATTCCTCTGAGGCATTTGAACGTTCGCAGTTGTGCATCCTTCTTTCACTTTACATTTCACGAGGACATTGTCTTGATGACAGACCTGCAACCTATACCTTTATCTTAACTTTTTCAGGCATCAATGGTGCTCATTATTTTGGGAGAAACCCTTACATAGTTATTAGCTAATGCAAGGAATAAAACAAAATCTGAATATTGAACCGTCTGATGTACAAAGTAAGTAAATGGATGCGAGGACAAATTAATGCACAGGCCCACTCATGAAATGGCCATATTTGTCATTTTTGAAAGGACAGGGATAATATGGTCTGGCTCCACTTACTCACCTCCCAAAGAAGCTCGAGCTTTCGCCGCTTTCTTCGCTTTCTTTCTCTCGCGCGTCGCCTCTTCGTCTTCTGCGTCCCCGTCTGCAGCCTCTTTTGCAGCCTTCTTTTCCTTCTTCCGCTTCTTCCTTTCTGCCCGCTCTGCATCTTCATCCTCAGGGGCAGCCATAGACACGTCCGCATCCTCGACCGCAGCCTCCGACTTTCGCTTTCGCTTTTTCTCCTTCTCCTCCTTCTTCGATGGGCTAGCGTCTGCATGTGATGCCTCGGCGACAGCTGTGGATGTAGGTTGTACAACGGTGGTTGATGGGCCTGCTGATGGTTGCTAGAATTGCATGTAAGGCTTGTGTCGTGCCTGCAACGGCAAGTTTAAAACGAACCTCGTCACGATTATAGTCCACATAATCACGACTCCATTCGGCGGGAGTGGCCTCAATTTTCTCTCCGTGTTTGCCGAGTTTGCCGTCCTTGACCATCTTCTTCTTTTGTAGCGCCATTGGTCCAAGTCCCCATCGGCGAGGGTACGTATCACGTTCCATGATACATCTTTTGACCTTGGCTACAACACCGTGGTCGCAAGTCGCAAGCTCGACTGTAGACATCTGGGCTAAGGCAAGAGCGATGGCTTCGCCTAAAAAGATAGAATAAAATCTGAGTCAACCGTGATTTAATAAGGGTAGTGGCAGTCGAACCTTTGGTTGTCATCAATACAACCTCTTCATTTACACCTATATCAGCCTCGTAACGAAGAAGACCAGGTATCATCAACTTGGCACCATAGCACACAGCGTTGACGGCGCTATCCTTTACTACAATGCGCTTGTAACCAACCATAAGACATTCCAGCGGGCGAATGACGCGACGGAGGTACGATTCTAAAAAGAAAATTCAGAAGGGGAAATACTTGCAAGAAAACAACGAGCGCACCATCCCTCGTATTGTCATACAACCATTGAGCATCCATCACATCATGCATAGTGACAATATCATCGTTTTCTGACATTGCACCACTCCTCACCCTTCGCAGCTCTTGCATGTGTCCGCCAACGCCAAGTACCAGACCCAAGTGGACACAGAGGGTTCTGATGTATGTACCTGCCTCACATGATACCCAGAAGACCGCCAGGTTACGTTTTTCGTCGAATTCAAAAAGAGTCGACTCGTGTATCGTACGAATACGGAGTTGGCGCTTGACGGCGGAAATGAGCGGGGGACGTTGGAAAAGAGCGCCTGTGAGGGTTTGGAGGGCACGAGGAAGTGCGGCAGGGTTGGGGAGGGGTGCATGAAGACGAAGAACGCAGACGTATTCCTTGCCTGCATGGTCTGTGAGCTTCAACGACGTGCAAGTCAGTTTGTTTCACGCACCTGCTCCCTGCTGAGACTTGACCAGTCGGGTTGCACGGTCGATGCAAACAATAAGACATCCGGTGACTTTTGGGTCCAAGGTTCCGCTGTGGCCAGTTTTCTCGGAGCGCAAAATGCGCCTCAACCATGCAACGACTTCATGGGAAGAGGGGTTGGAAGGTTTGTCGAGATTGATGACACCCGACCTGGAAAGGAATCAAAAGGAGAAGAAGGGAGAGCAGGAGAGGCACGGACTTGATATACGTTGCAATATCACGCTTGAGAGGGCTGCATCCCGAGGGAATTGGGGTGAAATGGCTGGAGCGAACGAGGAGTTTGTCGTAGTTTTTGAGGAGAAGGGGCCACTCAGAGGTGTCGAGCTTAGGTGCATTTGCCTCGGATTTTATAGAAAAGTCACCGTCCAGCTGAGCTGACGCGACCTCGTTGCGAGTCAGCGCAGGAGCCATCGTCGCCAAATAATAGAAATAAAACCAAATTCATCCTTGCATTCAAATCAAAAATTTTGCCCCCGCCGCGGGATTCAAATCACGGCATCTCCCGACCAAACCTTGTTAGATCAGCTGTACAGTCCACAAAAGTTTCACGCTCAACACGCTCGCCTTCATCCTCAAGACCCACCACCCGTCAACGCCCTCACCATGGTCAGTCTCCCCGGTACCGCTTTGCTGAGTTACCTTCTCAGTAGGCTCACACCGGGTTTTCTTCTTTCTTAGCCCAAGGCCGCCGCTGGAAAAGCCCCTGCTACCAAGCACAAATTCGTTATCGACTACTCCAAGCCCGCCTCTGACGGTGTCTTCGATGGGGCTGACTTCGAGAAGTACCTCCACGACCGGATCAAGGTCGAAGGCAAGGCCGGCCAGCTTGGTGAGAGCGTGAAAGTTACCCGTGATGGTGGGTCTTTTTTCCAGATTTGAGATTGTATCCTTCTCATCTCCACCAAGGTAACACCAAGATCACGGTGACCTCCAATATCCCCTTCTCCAAAAGGTACCTCAAGTACCTCACCAAAAAGTTCTTGAAGAAGAACAGCCTCCGCGATTGGATTCGGTACGAGGCAATCTACCATCCCCAACTAATGTCTCCTGAACTATTCCCCTAGTGTTGTCGCCTCTGGCAAGGACAACTATCAGCTTCGCTTCTACAACATTGCTGGCGCTGGCGAGGACGAGGATGAGGAGTAAATTGTCTGATGTACCCTTATCATCTTGTAATGTCCTTGATGAGTATATATCAATGACATGACATTTGCTCTTTTCTTGTGGAACCCGAGTGTACGGCGGGCAAGCGTTCAATTCAATACAAAAAAGATCAGACTAGGCATTATTTAACTTTCGTAGCATGTTGGAAATCAATTTCCAAGCAATATATGTTGCAAGGTGATATGTAGTGTCACAATATTATTGCCCCTCGGCTTCAACTTTGACTTTCCCCAACACCAGCATCGCGATCTCGTTCCACAAGACTTGAGACTCCAGTAATGGTTTGGCGCGAAACTGTTGAGCGAGTAGAGACGATAACTGGGAGCGAAGGAATTTGAGGGCTATGTTGGACTTGGGGGGTATGTGGAACTTGATTTTACGGTCGATGAAAGCGGAATCCGAAATCAACTAGTGGATCATCAGATTTTGGAGTGTTAAGGGATGGGAGAAAACACACCTTGAAATCACATTCTCCACAGAGAAGAAGCATCGCCATATCATCAATGGGTCCAGTTTCCCAAGCGTACAACCGCTTAGAGTGCCTGTGGATTGTCTTGGACGATTGTAGACCATCAGTGGAGAGATAAACTCACATAAGTGTGAAATATGCCAAATGGTTTGCGCCAAAGTCTTTTGGTTTCTTCCCAAAGTTGATTGAAGATGGGTGGAAGGAGGCATGTTGGTTGTTGGTAATTGTTCGCATTTGACCGTTGGCAGTATCAATCGTGAGGATTTTTGGGAAAAGCCCGGCAGTTAATGCCGCGTTGATCAAGGAGACGTTGCTGGAGTTGATGTCCAATTCAGGTGGAACGGCAACGAACCGTGTCTTGTTGCGGCCATAACGAGCGCTATCGCAGGGTTAAGTACAGGAAATGATTTGAAAGATATCCACCTTACCGGCTCAATTCGCGGACAAACGCCTTATCTACTTGAATGAACGACGAGTCGATCAAATAACTGTGGATATGGGTGAGTGAGCGTTTGCAATCTCCAGGAAAACTGACACACCCCAAGAATTGTTGTCGAAGTTCTTCGATTTGTTGAAGATTCTAGGTGCATCGTATCAGTCAAGTGTTCTGAAGAAAACTTAGAATCCTTTACCTGATGGCTCAAGTAGTTCATTCGACAGAATTTCCGCACAAAGCTGGGATTGGCTGATGCCCTCCGCCAACTTGCAAATGCATTGTGGATCGTCAGAAAATCAGAGTTATCTTTAGCTGGATTAGCTATAACACATGTGCAATAGTAACGCCGACGAACCAGATTTGAATCCTTGTTTCGCTCGATCAGCCTCCTGTTCGAAGCCAAACGGTGAAAGAAACGGCGACTTTGAATTCAACGCGGCTGCAATTGTGAGCGCTGGATCCAAGCAGCGAAACAGGGTTGCTGTGAGGAGGAACTTGCCCAGATGGACATCGGTTGGAAGCTTGCTGAGTAGTCGCCCCATGGGAGTAATCTCTTCTGAAGGCGTCAGAGCTCGCACCTGTTTCATATGTTAGTCATTAAAAACCGTAACAACTAGCAAGGTCGAACCTCAACGAGCATGGACACCGCACGCTGAACATTTATAGATGCAGGAGGATCGAGGGCACGAGACAGCACGTCTTCTATTGAGGACCCAAGTTTCACCTTCATAATCTTGATTCGAAGAGCCAAGTCTGAGAGACTCAAACGCATCATTTCCGGGAGCGGATTATCTGCCATCTGACGAAAATCCTTGGGTCAGCAGAGAAGCGGGCCATGTACAGTATGTGATTACCTGGGTGTCATGACGGAGTTTGGTAAAGAGATGGAAACATAGGCCATTCTGGACACGGCCAGCTCGTCCTCGCCTCTGTGCTGCATTGCTTTTCGCGATGAACGTTTCCACCAAGCGGCTTATTTGGCGTTTTTCGTCGAATCTGACGAACGGGTTGACCAAAGCTACAGAATAAATGATCTGGAGCGGCACACCTCATTTCACGATGTTTGCCTGTATCTATAACACATGTGATGTCGGGAATGGTGATACCTGTTTCTGCAATGTTTGTGGCTAAAAATAGACGGCTGATTTAGTGACCACCAGTATACACTACTTTGCTCACCCACCTATAACAATTTTTCGCACACCAGCCGGGGGAACATCGAAAACAGCGCCCTGGTTTTCGCTGGATAGTGTTGAATGAAGCGGATGAAGTTTAAAGAGATGGTTGTTGCCGAATGATTGATGTTCGGTAAGCATGTCGTTCAAACGTCGAATCTCTGCTAGGCCTGGCATGAACACCAAGACAGCAGCGGAATAGGTCACGTATTGAGGATCTTCGAAACAGATGCGTTCCAGAAGACGAAGGATTAAGTCATATGGAATAAGGCGTTCGTCGTAAAGGTTGATAGTCGCAGCAGTTTCCGGCGAATAACGTTTCTCTAGTTTGACATTTTCCTGGACGGTTTCATCGTCATCGTCGTCTCCATTCGGGGACTCCTCCGTCCAATCCGATCTGCCTTTGCCTTGATAAAACTTATCATGCTCTTAAAGGAAGCATTATGAGATTTCCGGAGCAGATGACTGAACATAGAAAACTTACGGCGTCTAGCATATTGAGAACTTTCGGATATTGTCCAGTTGGTATATTGAACAGCATCCTCCAAGAAACGTACGTCAACGGGAAACGTTCGGCCGGGAACATGCAAGGTTGGACAATTCCCGAAGAACTCCGAGATCTTTTCGGCATCTACAGTGGCAGACATTAAAATGACTCTGTAGACTGGTGGTTAGATTTGCAACACCAGGAGTAGATCATGTGAAATATACCTTAGATCTGATCGTTGAGCCAGCAACGATTTCAAAACGATTAAAAGGAAGTCAGACTCTATAGTACGTTCATGAACCTGGGCGCAGAGCATAAATGTAGTGCTTTACAAGGGAAACTTGTTGTCACCTCGTCAATGATTATGTGCTACAAGGTCCACCACACATTATACACATTAGTGAAGTGCACACACGAGGCTGTGAGCAAAGCCACTTACTGTGATTTCATCAAAAGCGGTTCCTTGGCCATCATGACCTGTTCCCCCTTCCAACATGCGAAGCGCGATACCATTCGTAACAAAAGCTAGACGTGTATTGCGCGTGGTGTTACTTTCCAAGCGGATAGAATATCCAATAAGGGAATTGATTGTGCCTACGGCATTGGCAGGATCGCCAAGCTCCCGGGATACACCTAAATGTCGTTAATTGAAAGCCACTCCTAGTCAAGGTACAACCTACGCTGAGCTAAGGAAATGGCAGAAATACGGCGCGGTTCAGTACAGTATATTTTGCAAGCCTTCCCTCGAGACAACTGGTCTTCGAGGATGAAAGCAGGCACTTGTGTAGATTTGCCACTTGACAAAGTACAAGTTAGACACTGGATCAAATTATGTGCAAACATTACTCACCATCCAGTTTCACCGCTTAGAACCAGCACCTGGGATTGCTCCAAAATATCAAGAATTTTATCTCGATAGACAGCTATCGGTAATTTGTTTCGTTGTGTCTGATACAAGTCAATCATGGATATAAGATTTGTGAATAGAAGAAGAGACTGACGAGCATCTCTTGATACTCCGCACTAGCTTGTCGAGTTCTGAAGCTTGCCATGATTTGTTCCGAAACAAGGTCACCTAGCTTTACAGCCGAGCGTCGAGCAGGTTGAACCTCAGCATCAGAGGCTTGCTTGTTACTCCTGCCATTGACCTTTACGTACGTTGAGCAAAACATGAAACCTGATGAAGAAGGATGAGATATTATACCTTGCCAATCACCTCCAACTTCGGTTCGATGATGGAACGTAACTTTGCCCACTGGCTACGGTTAGTGGCATCATCTCTGGCCTTTTTAACGGTCTCAAGCTCGTCCCAGAGGTCCCGAAACACAGCCGGTAGAAGGCGAAAGAAGGTCGAGCTACCAGGCGTCGCAGAGGTGGTGCTGGCAAATCCATCCGTAGGCGGGAAAGTGAGTGCATGCAAAGCAATCGTGGCAATGTACTGCTCTGCTTGGGTTTCATCGTGGCATGCAACATCGTCCATAGACCACTCATCCATTTTTTTGCCCTCCCACCGTATGCTGATTGAGGCTCTTTTGACTCGACTTGAACCAGAAATGATGCTGTACCCAATTGCAGCATACCGATCTGCCTTTGCGACAGTCTCTTGCAAAAACGCCTTGGGAGTTCGGCCTGACCAATGCTTAGGAAGAGCCATGTCCCTAACCTGGATAGTCTTGCCATGTGCATCGGTTTCGGTGGCAGGTATAACGTCGAGTATCTCAAAAACACCTCCAGATGCTGAATCTTCGCTGTCGTCGTCAAAAATATCCACGGCGACAGTGGGCAATACTGAAACTTGAGGGTGAAGATGAGGAGGTCGCTTCTTTGCATCTCTAGAACCTGTCAGCTGGGTCGGCGATGCTTCAGATTTACCGCTCAACCTTTCCTGCAGCGCAATTGCATTTGCTTTGTCGCGCTCATCGCGATAAAGGGCTTCAGCTTCCCGCTCGTCGAAAAAATAGCTGCCTTTAAGTGCTGTTAAACGCTTCCTGAGGTCTTGAGCCTGGGATGCTGCTGTTTGTCCGTTGATCGAAAGCTGCTCCAATTTGAGTCGCGTCCGTGCATATTGGATAGCGGGATCGTCTAATGTCGGAGAATCACTGCCTGACTCTGATGTATTTGAGCTGATATCGGAGGAAGAAAGACTGCGAGCGTTCAGTTGGACTTTGCCAACAACCGCGACGTCGTCCTTGGCCGGTATCTTCTGGATTGGCCGTGAAGGAATAAATGTCGGAGCGTTAACATCAAGGCGAGAGAATTTCTTCGCCTTGGGGGTAGGCGTCGCAGGCATCAAGAAATCAGCGGGTGTCCGCGGTGTTCCTGGCGTTTTGGAGCTTCTATGCGATGGAGTCCTTGGGATCTTTAGTTCTGCTGATTCTAAGGCACCTAAGAAGATACAGAAGGGCGATTAGTGCTATAGTTTGCTGAAGGAGCACCGGACACACGTTTGTCTTGGAGCTCTGACTCTGTGCAATGTAAACACAGCTAGAAGCGTTGTGAGCCTTCGAGAAATTTAGATTCCAATCATCCACTCACCCATTCAATGGCTTCGTCCAAGTCAACTCCCTGAATAGCTCGAAGACATTCTTCTACCCTGGGCTCCGAAAATCCCAAGCGTCTAAGAACACCGTAAGTAATGCCAAGTCGAGCGATCGCTTTATCCTCAGGCTCGTCGAGTGGTCTCTTAGCTGCCATATAATTAATGCATTGTCGTAAAAAGATCAAAATCAAAAGGTACCTTCGCAGGGTGTTTCTGAGATTAGGGTCATAATACGATCTACGACAAGTGGGTCTAGCTCGAGACGCGGGAGGGTTTTCGAAAAACGTCGGTCCATTTCAATAGCCTGGAAACCTTAAGAACAGAATTTTATGTATGAAAATGGTTCAAACCTTCACTGCTCTACACCAAGGTTCAGTCGAAGGCTATGAAATGCAGAGAAAATACCTACCTCGTAACCTCCTTCTCTGTTCTCTCTTGAAGCTTGTCGACCAGATTTTGAAGTGACTGTTCTTCAACTTTTTCAGGGTCAAATTCATCGTCTAGAATAGATGACACATTGGCGACGCCTGCTGAAAGTTCCCCCGACTCCGTGGTTACAGCTTCGTCGTCTTTATTGTATATGTTATTTTCCGCTTCTGATACTTCGACAGGTATTATCTTCTTTGGGACAGAGGTCGTCGCAAAGCCACGAGCCACGGGCTTCAACTGCGTCTTTTTCTTCTTGGCCATCCCAGATGGACCAAGGTTGGTTGAGGTAAGCCTCCGAGTTTTCTACCTTGCGCGTAGGTGATGGCAACTTGTGTTTGAACGAAAGGGGGACCGAACGTTGGTGACGATTCGCAAATTAGTCCCTGAGGTAGGTAACAGGAGGGGTGAAAGGTTCAATAGAAATAGAGTGTGCGATATATGAGAATGGAGGATTGTGTGGTTTCGCTGCGTGCATGAGGTTTATGGACCACGAAACCGCTGCACATAAGGAGTGAAGTTGAGTGGCATATTACAACAGGCCTCGGAGTCATTTTCAAAACGATCGGCCATCAAATTTCTCATCCGTTCAATGAATGGGATCACAATGCCGAGTCGCTAGATAAGATATACCTGTAATGCGATGATTGATGTTATCGCAAACCAGTCATTTCCTGCTCGAGATTCCCCTTATACTCAAAAAGAATTTGTTCGGGCGAGTCTGTAGCCAGGCGACTCCACCTTTGTGCTAAAAAAAGACAAAAAATATTTGTTTGGCTTTGTCGGCAGAAGAAAACAGGTCCGAGTTCTCATTTAGGCCCAAGAGCTGCAGAATAAACTCGATGCTTCACAACCCATAGAACACGACGCCACATAGGTCAGTAACAAGCAGAGATGATCATTGACAGGAGTGGATGTGGGCGGCAGACATGCCGTTTTCGCACCTTGCCAGTATCGAAGGGTTGAACTAGGAGTGAACTGGTACCCTTAATTCTCAGTTCACAGTTCACGAACATTTCCGATGTAATTTTGCCATTTGTGAACCTTGAACTGAACTGAATCGAGCACCCCTATTGCAAAGATCATGTATAGTAACATATTCTCCAGTTCAAGGGTTCTATGGGTGTTTGTTATACTTGAATACATGGGCAAAACAGGGAATTAGAATAGCGGGACGTGTACAATACTATCCATACAATCATCTATACGGCCTCCTTAACAACTGTCATTTCCATCTTTTTTCTTCCTCCAGGCCGACGTCCTCGAGGAGCACCGGTCGCCCCTGCCTTTCGTTTCTTTCCTCGAGTGCTTGTCGCGATCGGTATTCCTTGGTCATCTCCGTCTGGCGCAGGGGCTAACGAAGCACTGTGACCGAAGAAATTATCCTCCTCATCATTCCAGAGGTCCTGGACTGGTGGCTTCTTCTCGCCTTCAGCTGGAGCGACATCCGATTGGCTGCCAGGCGCTTGAGACGCAGATGAGCTCAACGTCGCTAGCTGCTCATCATTGAGCAGAAGTTGAACGATCTCGCTGGGCTTCGTCACATCGGTGAAGTTTTTGTTTCCGACAACGATATCTTGAACCTGTTACAATATCAATACAGTTCCTCGTCGAAACCGAATAACCTACGTCTTTCTTGACACGAGCCAGTTGCACGATACGTTCATCAATAGTTCCCTTTGTAATCAAACGGTAGACAGTGACTTGGCGGGTCTGGCCCAAACGATGTGCACGATCCATTGCCTGTGCGTCGTTGGAAGGGTTCCAATCGTGATCATAAAAAATGACAGTATCGGCGGCAGTAAGGTTAATTCCAAGCCCGCCAGCACGAGTACTGAGCAGGAAAACAAAGATGTCTGGTCTGTTTCAAAACACGACTTGAATAGGGGAATTTGAATGGGAGGGTACTAATTACCGCGTCTGCCAATCTATAACCATGTCTCTTCTATCTTCAATTTTGGAAGATCCATCAAGTCGCAAGTACTTGTACTGCCGGTATATCAAGTACTCTTCCATGAGGTCCATCATCCTGGTCATTTGGAAATAGACTAGAACCCGATGGTCGCCTTGCTTGAGCTCTTGCAATAACGCATCGAGACGAGCAAGCTTTGCCGAGTCGTAAATCAACCGTTTAGCCTCTGGAACTTGCATAGTTGACATGGGTAGCTGATTAGCAGGGGATGTCCGTAGCAAACCATCGCATGGAACGCGAGGAAAGTTCTCGCTGTAGACGTGACAAGCTTCCTGAGAGTCATAAAGAGACAAGGGCAATCCGTAGAAGGCCAGGGTTTCTAGTGGCGCATCAAGGAAGTCGCTTTGGCGATCCATAAAGGTGCGGTCCGTACAACTAAGTGTAATTGGAGGGGCAACCACAGGAGGTACGAACCATCTTAGCTCTGGGCGGGACAAACAGGATGCAGACCATGTAGTTGATGAAATCTGGTTAAGACGCGGAAGGTCTTCAATTGCATGTATGCAACCCAGAACATGCTCTGAGGTGAAACAAGTTTGAGCTATTGGGGCGCACATCAGGGCTTCTGGTCCTCTGCGAGAGAATTAGAATGCTGAACAATATCGAAAACGGTATCCCTCTCACTGATGAGATGGCAGGTCACTGATTGTGTTTGCCTCTTGTTTTAAAGCTGCCAGTTTACGGCGTATGAGAGGCGCCATATGAAGAGCGTGAACTTCTGAGGGTGAAACTCCCGCTAGGCGAAGAAACGAAAATGAGGAAGATACTAGAAAGTGCCCTCAAAAAAAGGATAAATGATTTAGGAAATTCAAACACACCGTCATTCAAAAATGATTTGTATATCCACTCCGATGACCAGATGTCAAACATTTTGAGCAAAGAACCGGTGAGAGAAGGCACACAAGGCCTAGTCGCTAAACCTCTATCAAGATAGAGAAGCTCTGGAATCGGATACTCGATTGGATTACGTGTTGAGTAGGGCAAGAGAATGAAATCCCCCTCTCGCATCAGTGGACCAGAACGTCCAAACTTCACGAAAGAAAACGGTGCAACAACATCGGCACGTTCAAAAAGTTCGGGATGGTTGCAGACCTGGAAAGCGGAGGATAAACAAAGTGTAGCGATGGCAAAGGCACATCTCGCTTACTTTGCGAAATTGCATGACGAGATTCATGAGAGAACGTGCAGAATCTGCGTCACCTATGTTGGCGGCCTTTTCCAGTAAGTCTGCCACGGAAACATGGGCCAGGAGAGCGTTGTACAAAGCACGCTGACGAGCGCTAAGATCAACATATATATCCTTCTCAATCTGGCGGATTAAAGGTAAGGATAGGTGAAATCGTGTCAGAGTAGGATAGTATCACCTTTTCGCTGAGTTCATTTTGCACATGACGCTTTACACGCCTCAGCATGAAAGGCTTGAGGATCATATGCAATCGTCGCAGCTGATGCTCGTTCAATTTACTTCCCTTGTTCTCAGCTGCGTTCTCGATGTCCTTGGAGAACCATTCGTTGAATTCATCGTGAGAGTCGAACAAGCTTGGCATGATGAAATGGAGTAACGCCCATAATTCTTTGGAATGTCATGAGTAGAAAGCAACTAATTTGAAGGTGAGCCTGCACTTACCTTGCATGGAATTCTGGATGGGTGTTCCCGTGAGTAACAGGCGGTTTCGACACTGAAAACCCAGAAGAGTTTTCCACCGTACGCTTGAAGAATTTTTAATGTTTTGCGCCTCATCTAAGATCATGTACTGCCATTTGACGCGTTGAAAATACTGTTGATCCTGGGTTACCTGAGAATTGAAATTTAGAATATTTGAGAGTATCGGCAAGTCGAAATGGGGCTCACGAGTTGGTAACTAGTGATGAGAACGTGAAAAGGGGCATCCTTGTTGTAGGTAATGTCTTTCTTGCTCCAAAATTTTCGCAATGTGGCGCGGTCCTTGACATTTCCCCAATAAGGTAAGGCCTTAAGACCCGGCACAAATCGTGTTATTTCCTGTTGCCAGTTGTGGAGCGTTGAGGCAGGAGCAACCACGAGAAATGGTCCCCAGATGTCGTGCGTCTCCGCGAGGTAAGAGAGGAGGGAGATAGATTGCACGGTCTGACAGAATAATGTTAACATTTGTTAGAATAGGAAATATTCCACCTTTGTCTACCTTGCCTAAACCCATCTCATCCGCAAGGATACCATTGATACCTTGCTCGTACAAGGTAGCCAACCAATTGAGGCCCTTCAACTGGTATTCTTTGAGTTGGGCCATCAACATCTTGGGTTGACCTATTGTGAGAGATCCACTTAGAGATGTCGGATTTTGGAAATTAAGTTCATCCGAATCCACTACGGAAAAGAAACTGAGCGACAGCTGTATAAGCATGACAACCAGAAAAACTTACGATCAACGAGAGGTTTCTCGTTACTTGCGTTCGGCTCCTCTAGGTTCTCCCGTCCATCGTGAATGTGAGCCTGTGCCTTGGCCAGCTTCAGTGCCTCATTTGTCTTCCTCTCAAGAGCCGCCTGGGCATCAAACATTTCAGCGCGTTGCTTGGCAAGAACAATGGCCTCTTGTGCATTGTGCATAGCATGTCTGTGAAGATTTGTCTGATCCTCTGAACCATAGATTAAGTCTGCTGAATTGTCCAATACAAGACGGAAATTGCATTTACCATCATCAAAGTCGATGTCTGCGAGAGTTTTGGGATCCACAGTTTCTATATTGACAGCCGCGGGCACAGATGTCGTCCCTTCCGCCTCGCCTTCAATATCGTTAGCTAGAGAGTATTTAGCGGACAAGTCAATGATGGCTCGGAGAGGGCTCACTTTTCAACTTATTACCCACGAAATGGCTGTATAGCTCGGTTTGACTGATTAGGAACTCCAACTTTCGAGCTTGTCTAGCTGCTTCTCGCTTCTCTTCTTCCACCTTGAGACGATCTGAAGCCTCCTTCTGCTCGCGCTTACGGACATCCCTCTCCTCCTTTTCGTTCTTCTTCCAGAACACCTGCATTTCCCTCATCAGACGTTTCGCTTTAGCCTGAACATCTTTGGTAGCTTTAGCAGTCTTTGTAAAAGGCCGTCGTGCCTGTAGAGAAGCGACTTTTGCGATGCGCTCCACTTGAGATTGGCGGGCTTGATATCCAGAAACTTGGTATTTGTAGACCTGCAAATATTTTGAATACTGAAGCTTTATAAGCAGCTAGAATAAAATTACCTTGGCAATGTCTCGTCTGGCAATGTTAGTCCACACTTTGCGCTGAGACTCTTCCAGCGCCTTGAGCCTCTTGACCATTGCATGATCATCGACCTTCTTCGCTTTCTTCAGGGGCGGTATATGTTCTTCTAATTCAAAAATGATGCCTAAGGAGGTTACTGTTGTGGGAGATGGTGGTCGAGATATTGAAAGAGCAGGTGTGACGTCGCCGAACGTGGAAGATGGGTGTGAAGCCAATTTGAGTTCCAACTCTGGACCAAGCCCGAGCTGCTTCTTGGTGGGCTTTTTCCGCGGGTGTTTGGGTGTTGCAGAAACGCTGTCAGGAGTGGCGCCCCGCGGGGTCGCCTTCGCCTTCCCTTTCCCTTTTGCAGCGGTGGATTTGTTATCTGTAGGTACTGAAAGAGGACTAGGGAGCCCGGCTCCGTTGTCAAGTTTCCGCTTCTTGTGTACAGGCCGATCCGCCAGTCGTGGCACGTCACCACGGTCTACAGGGCCCATTTTCCCGCCTTCTCTGCCTTTTCCGGACTTCGATGGGAGGGGGAGGTCATGTTCGTTGTAATCGCCAAGAATAGCCCTCTCAAGTTCATGAGCTGCGTCGGCAGCACCGACGCTAAACTCTCGACTACGATGCCGTCCACGATAGCCGCTTGGGTCCTCGTCAAAATCCATATTACTGGGATGATATGGAGAGGGGTGCAAATCATCGTCTAGTAAAGGAGAGTCATAGGTTGGTGCAGAGAGAGGTATTCGGGCGATGCGGCTAGAGTACCAATGCGACATTTCTCGTGCAGTGCCACTGTTGCGATCCTGCAAGGGACATGAGTTGGTCTGAAATTTGAATATGGCAATAGGTAAACTTGCCTGAAACCAATCTGCGACCTGGTTCTGACGCTGATTGGTTTTCAACGCGTAATCCTCGAGCTCTTCGCGCCATATTTCACTACAGTCATCTATATCAGAAGAGGCAAGTCGAAGTTCCTCTTCGGCACGCCGCTTTCTTTCTGGGGACATGCTTCGAGACGGTTGCTGGAGATGTTTTGTTCGCGAGGGCTGCTTGCGAAGGGTGGACTAGAGACGGTCAGCGGGATGGATCACATCGAGGAAAATGTCAGACGCACGCGACGTGTCATCGGTGCATGACGCTCTGCCTCCGGATTTCCACTTCTACGCCTCTTTCTCGGCAATGCGTCATCTCCAGCGTAGCCATAGGACATCGCATCGCTGGCATCGTTGGGTGATGCTGGGCGCCTGACCTCATACTCTGGGTGATAATGAGGGGTGCCTAAGAAGCTAATTGAGAAAGGCGGCAAGGTGGCACGAATGAGGAATTCATTACCAGCGAGTGAATCAGGTTGGCTGGGGGATTGAAGGTCACTGGTGCGCTCGTGAGGCATGATGGATGGCGAGAAATGGCCATTTGAACTTGAGGACCTGGCTTGGAACGACGACGTAGCTGGCGGAATCGTGGTAGACGATACAGAGTATTCCCGACTTGAGGAGACGGCCGGCACAGGATCATCGTTTAGTATGCGACTCAACGACATGGTGTCGTGAGTGACTCGAACTCGGAGAAGACTGGAGAGGAAACGGGGAGTATAGCTTAGGGCCGCGTGGGACCAGGGCCTGTTTCGCCAGCACAACCGGGCTCAAAGGGGCCCAATAGGGCGAAAGCAGGTGCGGCACAGGCGGTGACGGAGAGGGATGATGCAAGGAGAGAGGGATGGGAGGAGAAGATGGGAAAGGGAAAGCTTAGAAAGCTGTCAAAGGGCCGGCTGAGAGGCAAGCACCGCTGTTTCAAACTCTCTGATCTTTTTACGCATTTACATTGCAGTTCACAATTCGCCCAAAATGGCAACGGCCCAATCTTCGTCCTGTTGCCAAGTTGGCTCGGACACGACATCCCCCCCAGCTCACTCCAGTGCATTGGCGATGTGTCCAAGCTTTCTTTGGCTAATCGTTTTCATAGTCTTTTCTCATTCTCATCTCCTTTTTCTCACTTCACGGTCAACCCCCAGGCAACTAGACTTGGTTTAACATCTCTTTACGTAAGCCGGAGTTGTTCGCTTGCCATCATACATGGATGCTTTGGGCTTATGACAGCCTCAAACATACTTACACACTTCCAAGTATATATTTACGCACAGTCTCAAGGATCTGGATGGAGCATAAGCTCGGGGCGAACCTTCTCGTCGAATTCCTCTGGTGTGAGGAATCCCAGCTCTACCGTTGCCTCCTTCAGCGTGGTTCCTTCCTTGTGTGCCTTCTTCGCACATTTCGCAACATCTGAACGATTCCGTCAATATATCAGTAGGCAAAAAAGTGAATCAATACTTACTGTCGTAGCCAAGATGGCTGTTGAGGATGGTTGCGAGCATCAAAGACTCGTTCAATAGATCGGTGATCCGCTTCTCGTTTGCCTGGATGCCAACGACACAGTTTTTTGTGAACGAACGAGCACCTGGCCGGACAATCTATTTTAATGGTTGCCAGCAGTAAATTGGGAAGCATCACCCACCGTCAGCAAGCAAACGTATACTCCGGAGAACGTTCTGCGCCATGACAGGTTTGAACACGTTGAGCTTTTGCAGAGGTCAGACATTATTCCCGGAAATTGAAGAGGTCTCGAACCTCAAATTGGCCACTGGCACCGGCGACACTAATCGCTGTCTGGTTTCCAATGACCTGTGCAGCCACCATGGTAATAGCCTCACACTGGGTTGGGTTGACTTTCCCTGGCATGATGCTGCTCCCTGGCTCATTCTCTGGCAAGCTAATTTCGCCAAATCCACACCTAGGTCCCGATCCCAGGAAGCGTATGTCGTTTGCAATCTTCATGAAGGAACACGCGATAACATTCAGGGCGCCATGTGCTTCCACCATTGCATCATGCGCGGCAAGTGACTCAAACTGAGTTCGATAGTTATTATTCTGTTTAAGAGAATTAAATGAGAACACACCTTGTTTGGTGCAGTCTTGAAGTCAAGACCTGTAAGCTTTGAGATTTCGGCAGCAATACTGACGTCAAACCCTTTCCGGGTGTTCAACCCCTGGGATCTCAGATTAACACAGTACAGTCACAATGTTTGCAGGACATATTACCGTTCCAACCGCTGTCCCTCCCTGTGCAAGCAAACTCAGGCGAGGAATTACGTCATTAACGCGATCGATGGCATTGCTCAGTTGTTGCACGTATCCACTAAACTCTTGTCCAAGGGTCAACGGGGTGGCATCCTGGGCTCACTATGAGTCCAACCAAAGATATTCATAAACCTCATAATAACTGACCTGTAAATGCGTCCTTCCAATCTTGATGATATGGTCGAATTCCTTCGCTTTAGCCTCAAATGCGTCACGTAGTTCGACCAAAGCCGGGATGAGGGTATTATGCAATTCGGTGACAGCAGCAACATGCATGACAGTCGGGAAACTATCGAGATGGGTACATTGACAGAGATGAGAGGCAGAGACTCACGTGTCGTTGCTGCTCTGACTCATGTTAACATGATCGTTGGGGTGTACCGGCTTTTTGGAACCAAGTTCACCCCCCAAAATTTCGATGGCACGATTGGAAATGACCTAAGGATGGATCAACTGTGATGTCCATGAAAGCAACGGACGAAGAAAAGACAAACCTCGTTGGCATTCATGTTGCTCTGAGTTCCACTTCCTGTCTGGAAGACAACCAGAGGGAAATGATCCAATAGCTTTCCAGAAATGACCTGTACTACTGCTCAATGTTGAGGCTATTGTTGATGATCGAGAATGCATACATCGTCTGCGGCCTGCTGAATAGCGTTGCCGATTTTTGGGTCTAAGCCATAGCTGACATTGACGATGGAAGCAGCCTTCTTCACAACCCCAAAGGCTTGAATCAAAGGTGGGGGAAGGCGTTCGGTAGGTCCACCAATATCGAAGTTTTGCAAAGAACTAAAGGAACCCCGTAAGATACATATACCAGGTCGTGTCGAGCGAACAAGTGCACCGTTGCGTTTGTGCACCCCAGTACCGGTCAGCGGGTACCTGGAGGTCGCCAAATGTGTCCTTCTCGGTGCGATATTGCTGCTTTGACTATATCGGATATAATTCATATGCGTCTCATGCCTCTTGACTAAAAGATACATGCCATTTGCGAGCTGGAAAAGAGTCGGGTGCAGGCCTGTACGCCAGATGGGCGAGGATATAGAATCTGGGGTTATCACGTGAATTTAACAAGACATTCAAGTGAAGGCAGCTGATTCTTGCCTTGCGAGAAACGCCGAGGGCAGCCATTTCAAAAGTGAGAGAAGGAGGATGGGACAAAGGCAAACTGAGTTCACAGTAATTATGTATAGCGACAGACGACGACTACGGAACAAGCTTGCGGCGACATAGAGACGGGTTTTCCCGCCCGAATCTGCCCGACGCCGACGGACTTGTTTCTCAGTAGAAGTGTTATGTCGGCGACGCGACTTGCGCGTGTCGAAATGACGATATTGTCTGCATCTTATTTAGGGCTCCAGGGGGCCACGGACCAGAGTCAACAGAAAACACGTGCGAGGGTGAAGGTACATATAATAATATTATAGCATCCCCAAGTACCGGCACAAGCTTCGTTCTTCTCCTTGACAATGGCCACAGCCGCATCCCAGATCATTCTCCACCCTGTCGTATCTCAGGGCCTCAAGTTTGGTTCAACCACGTTGGGTCGCGATAAGGTGAACTTTCAGAACCAACCGTGGCATGTAAGCAAGAAGTACTCAATCACATCATCCAGACCTACCGAGCAATCCAATACTTTGCCCGCTTTTTCAGTTGGTATTTGCTGAACAAGGGCGACAAGGTTGACGCTGCACGGTGGAATGCGCTCAAATCACATCTTGGCATTGCCAGGAAACGTATGTCCGCCGGCCTCCTGACAACAGACTTCTAACCATGACGCGATAAGTGCTGCGCTTGGGCAAACCCGTGGAACATCTCCAGTCTGCCTTGCGTGCAAGCCTTGCATCAGGACCTGCTGTCGAACAGATCTTAACAGTTAGTAGGCAACTTGCTTACTTCGGGTATCTGAGCTATGATGCTTTGGTCTGGGTAAGCAGATATGATTATTGTACATCACCCATATTTAATCCTTAACCAAGGCAAACGCGATTAAATTCCTGAACCTTAACTCCGAGACTGCAAACAAGGTAGCCAAGACATCCAACCGGTTGTGGCTGGCCGGTATATTGTTCAGTTTAGTCAACGGTGTACTTAAGGTGTGTTGAGTTTGCTTCTCTGGGTAGCTTATTCTGACAGTCTTTAGACTGTGCGGTTGGCCCAGGAAAGAAAAAGGCTAGATGTGGGGACATCATATGGTGAAAAAGACATATCTGCAGAGCATCAGCGAGAAGCCCGACTCAGCTCAGTGAAGGCGTCAGTTTCTCTTTTTCTTTTCCAAAGGATAGACAAGGACTCATGGGACGCGTTCAAAAGGGCCCGATTTGCGACTCGCCAACAATTCATCATTGACATTCTTGATGTGTGGCTCCCAGCTACCGGGGCTGGCCTTGTCAACCTCAGTGAGGGGACATTAGGCATATTCGGGTTCGTCTTTTGTTGCCCACTTCTATGTAGCATCACTGACAATTGGACAGTCTCATCACATCGATACTGGGTATCCAAGCTCAATGGAAGGCTGTGAACGGGAAATAAAGGCGTAGGCGTATACTAAAATAGCAATATCGCACCTGTCGTAGCCATCCATACATATAGTACTTGTATTTGAGATGTTTTATCTGCAGAGTATATTCTCGCTACACGTTTGAACGTACTCGGTATGGGTCTTGCTTGAACCTTCTTGTAATATATAGGTGTAGACTGTCACTGTCGTAACACAAATCGCGCATGGCCTGGAGCTGGAGTAGGTCATGACACCTGTTGAGGTGTCCGTAGTTGCTCTTCTTGTTGTTGGTTTCGCAACCGCAGGTACTCTGCACGAACAGCCTCCATAGGTTCAGGACCAGTGCTGGAAGATATGGATTGAAACGATGGTAACATTGGAAAGCAAAGAGATGCTTACTATTGAACCATACAACTTTGCACCTTTTTCAGAGGTTCTCTGCATGCCCAAGCGACTGAAATAGTCCGACCATTTGCACATTCTGCAAATTCTGAAGAGCAGGTGAGCCGTTGTTTAGGAGGTTCTGAATGACTGCAGGTGACCTTTAACGACACTATCACATTCTTTGAGAGCCCGTGCTTTCGTAGTTTTTAGTAGCGTTTCCTCCTCACGTCGCGAAAGCGCGTTCATCAGGAACACAAAGAAAGTCAGGACTTTTAAATTCTTCTTCCCAGAAATGATTGATCAACAGATACAAAGTGTAGTTCCTTCCGGATTTGTTGGTGGAAACCGTCATCTTTGCCTGGAGCCATGTCAGTTGCCTTTCGGTCGACCCGTGCAGCCAGAGTTGCTATCTACACAAACGTTCGCTGTCTTGCCACAGCCTCTCGCCCCTCGACTCAGAAGGCGACATTCAGAGATACACTCGCAAATGGTCCTTCTTTCGATGATTTCGTGTCTGGTACAGAACGTGAGCGAATAGTTCTAGGGAATGTCAAAGGGTGAGCGGGAAATTATCTTCTATGCTCTTATCTCTCAACATGATTGTTTCAGACCACGCCTGCCTTCATATCTGAAGACTAGCATTCCCTCTGGGGCATCTTTCAGCAAAATTAAAAAGGATCTTCGTGGGCTGAACCTCAATACAGTATGCGAAGAAGCTCGATGCCCCAATATTGGAGACTGCTGGGGAGGGAAGAAAGGTGTGACCGAAGCCGAGGGACGCAATTCCGCGACAGCTACAATCATGGTAAGTTCTACCAAACCAAATGTGCGGCGCATGACCTCATCTTCAATCCAGCTCATGGGTGACACCTGCACTCGTGGATGCAGATTCTGTTCTGTAAAGACTTCCAAGGCACCTCCACCACTAGACCCTCATGAGCCAGAAAACACAGCGGAAGCTATAAGCCGTTGGGGCCTGGGATATATCGTATTGACGAGTGTCGATCGTGACGGTATGACTGCGATGCGACTTCAACACAATTTTTTTGCTCATTCACCCTATCTAGACCTTGCTGATGGAGGTGCTCATCATTTCGCTGAAACAATACGGAAAATCAAGCAGAAGTAAGGTATACCTTGTTTCTTGCAAACTCTACTCATGGAACATTCAGAGCACCTCATATACTGGTGGAAGCCCTCACGGGTGATTTTGCTGGCTCTTTAGACCATGTATCCCTTGTCGCAAAATCTGGCTTGGATGTCTACGCGCACAATATTGAGACCGTTGAAGAACTTACCCCTTTTGTGCGTGACCGACGTGCAACTTTCCGACAAAGCCTTAAGGTCCTGGAACACGCTAAGAAGGAGGGGGTTCGTATAACCAAAACGAGTATCATGCTTGGGGTTGGCGAGACGGACGAACAAGTTCTGGCGGCTCTGAAAGGTTATACCAACCGCCTCTTTGACAAAAGATGTCACTGACCACTGATTAGAGCTACGCAAGATTGATGTCGATGTCGTCACCTTCGGGCAATACATGCGACCAACGAAGCGGCATATGAAAGTTGACCGCTACGTCGATCCGGTTGAGTTTGACAATTGGAAAAAGGTTGCAGAAGATCTTGGGTTCCTTTACGTGGCCAGTGGGCCTCTTGTACGCAGTAGCTACAAGGTATGAAACTGGTCGACTTCCTTGCTACAGCGCTGATCATTTCAAATTTTAGGCGGGCGAGTTCTACATAGAAAATGTCCTGCGGGGTAATGGCAAGCGACGGGCAGTAGAAATAACTCTTGGTCATGGTCCAGAGGCAGCGAAGGAGAGGTTAGAAAACGTAGAAGCATAACTACGATAATTTTATCTATCTATTATAAGTAACTGGATTAATATAAATAATACCGATATTTCGTAGAATTTCTTGTTATGTGCCATCAGTCCATTTTTTCTGACAGGACAAAAGATTCCTTTGTAAGTACGGTTCTCACCGAACTGTATATATATCGAACCAGTATCTGAATTGTAATCAATTCAGGTATGTGCCTTTTGTAGAGGATGTAAAGCCATCGTGGTCTGGTCCCACAAGCGTCTTATATCCTTTCAACGACAGTTTATGCCATGATTTGCCCCAATCCTTATGTTCGCCTAGTATGTCGACCCTTGGATGTAAGATTATACGGATGAATATCTTTTCTGGGCCTTCAAATATTTCAATCAAGAAATGCTCCTTGTCATTGGCCGACAACCAGTGTGGTCGAAATTTGTTCTCGTATAAGATGAACTTGAACTTGGTTAGTGTTTTGCCGGCTCCGGCTTGGCCTGAAAGCCGGGGCAACGGCCTGGCTCACAAGGGCTTGGGCTCGAGATGACCTCAAGCCAGGCCATACGTGGAAGCTTAGGCTTGGCCTGGCCTGGCTTTGGCCCAAGCCCCGGCTTATCTCTCACAAAGTGTCTTCAGCAACGCATTGGATACATTATGTCTCCTATACAATGAATACTACTAATACTATTACTCATAATCAGACTCGTCCTCATCATTTATACCAAGTTTCTTGTCCCAACCTGCTTCGCTGATATCCTCCCACTCGGAATCACCATCGTCTGCTTGCAGCAAATCTTCTTCAGTCGAAGGAAGTACTTCTTCACGATAAAGTATGTTGTGAGATGCCGCGCACTTGATAAATTGGATAGCCTCTACAATGTCGCCTTTGAGGCGATTGCGGCGTTTGCTAATTGTAATACCTGCTGATGAAAAAGCACGTTCACTAGATACTGATGACGCCATGATAGCCATGTAGTCGCGTGCCAGTGATGCCCAAACTGGAATGCGTCTTGCATTTATCTGAGAGTCCAAATGTCAATAGAAGTACAACAACAAAACTGGTAAAATACTTACACCCCACCATTGGACAAGAGTCATCTCGTTAAGCTCATCATCCGAATCCAAGTACTTATTAAACTCCTTCAGCCATGGCTTTGCAGAATCATGTGTATGTGTTGAGCTTGATACATGATCACTATTCGACACGTCATCTTCAGAGTCGCTTTCGAGATGTGACAGAAGGCGGCGAATTTTGCGAGGCTGGCCTGAGTTAGTTGTCTTTGCTTGTTTTGAGGTGTTTTGCTGCAAGTTCCGACTATGAAGCTCAAAATACCGGTCTTTAAACTACATAAACATCAGGATAGTCGATTAAATATAGTTTGTTAGATAAACTCACAATTTTCTCAGCATCTTCGCAAACCTTTTTTGCAAGGGCATTGCCCCAGTACTTGACAAAGTGTGCCATCTTACGCTCAGGATCAAGAACTAATGAACGGTAAGATTGAAATGCCACAAATGATTAGAATATAAATACTCACGCATAGCAAATGTATATGCATCCGACGTTGATGTGAAGTCTATGCACTGAAGGCTTACTGGGAAGACATCACCAAAGAATGGCCGGAATATATCAAAGGGACACTGAAGAATATGGTAGACGACAAGATTCCTGGAGGCATGCTGACTGCCTAGACCAATCAAGACCAGTTTTTATCCATGAAGTTATTGAGATAGAT